>RQTK01001026.1:23506-38922 GCA_003991915.1 Elysia chlorotica | reverse complement strand
TACTACTACTACTACTACTACTACTACTACTACTACTACTACTACTACTACTACTACTACTACTACTACTACTACTACTACTACTACTACTACTACTACTACTACTACTACTACTACTACTACTACTACTACTACTACTACTACATCTCTTACTAGAACTACTACCTAAACAAAAAGAAATGATATTATTCTTCACAAAATATTCTAAATACAAAATCTATGATACAATTTTATATATTTTTACTTTATTTTTAAAAAAAAAAATTCAAATCAACTTGAAAATGAAAAACATTTTAACATTTAAAAAGGAGCACACATCTTTTATTATCCTATAGTTTAAGTAAACGATGAATAAATAAAATAAATTTAAAAAAACAAAAAAATATACCTGGAATCGTCAATAAGGCGACGGTCCTGGTAAGTCAAAACACTATTCACGCTATCTCTCCAAACGATCTGTTGAGTGATTTTTTAAATTATTTTCTACTAAGATGGTGGATGAAACTAAAGATTATCAAATCGTATTAATACATCATAATATACCGTATTAGTTTTTTCTCAAACATAAACACTTTTGTTGACGTACTAGATGAATTTGGTTGTCGTGAAGAATAATATTGCTTTTCATGTTCTAAAATCATATTTATTAAATATTAAGTAGTTCAAGGCTCTGGATTTTAATCTAGTGTTACAGATTCAAAAAAATCTTCATTCAACTTTGAAAGGTTATCTTTATTTTTACAAGTGAAGTAAATCAGTACCCGTATCTTTCCTTGTGTGTTTCCCTCTATACGGCACGGTAGAACTGCTGTATGGTGCAGTGTGACCGTCACTGTTGTCACGCCTAGATTAGGTAAAAATATAATGTTATGTCTTGAGTTCGTTCGAAAGTTGGAAGGTGGTATTATGTATTGATTTGGGAATAATTTTGGATTCAGATGACTATATTTTTTGTTTCATTTTTTAAGATCCTACATCCTATACAATAGTCATCCGAAACACTTATCACAATATTATATAATAACTATAAGCAGCATTATCTTTAGTTAATGACGTTAATATTTATGGTGCTAAGCTAAATATTAGTTCTTCTAAGAAAATACTTTAAGATAAAAAGAAAACAGGTGGTAATATGTGGTAAGTAATTTATTCAGTACAACTTGTAAAATGAAATTAAAGACCATTTTTGTCTGAACACTCTTGGGTAATAAAAACATAAAAGCTTATAATCTCTTTCATGTGCTTGTTGTATTACTACGCTAATATAATAATCTATCTACCTCCAACAACTGCATTTTCAGTCGTTGTTGCGACTGGTGTCCTTGTGAGGCTGCCTTCTGGTGGTTTAAAAACACGGCATACTGTTACTTTTGTAATAGTTCACGCAGTTCTTATATCACAGATTTAGTTCATGGTTAAAAAATGCAATTATACATGGAAAAAACAATAATTATTATGCATAAACGCTCATACAACAGGTGTGTATAATTCCTGTGTTTTATATAGAAAAAAGACGATGGTATGCAATGATGTCACTCGTTGCATTTATAATATGGTTTCTAGAGGTATATCTAATTATATTCAGAGAAACTACTGGTATGGTATTTACGAACTTAAAATGTTTTTTGCATTTTGTCATGAATAATTAGGCTTTATGGTTAGAATAGGTAAATACAACATATTAAGACAGGAAAGTGTGGAATCAAATACAGGAAAAGGAAGAAAGCAGTTACATTCACACCACGAAAGTTTTATCTTTTTTAAATTTTTTCATGAAAATCAGATTGCTTGCGGCATTTCATTTATTTTCAATTTAACTTGAGATTTGTATTATTTTCGTTTAACTATATTTCGAAAGATTTTTCTTCATTTTAAAACAAGATGTCGACCGCAAACCATAGTACCTTATCAGATTAATTATACACGTAGCTAGTGGAAAAGCTCTTTATAAACAGTTTAAGAAGAAAAAAAATTAAAACCGATAATAATGTATGATAAGTAATTGTTTCACTACAAATTGATAAATGAAATTAAAGACCATTTTTGTATGAGCACTCCTGGGTTATAAGACATAAAATCGTATATCTGTTCCATGTGCTTGTTATTTTACTTCACTAACATAATAACATGTCTACCTCCATCAACTGCATCTTCAGCCGTTGTTGTGACTGGTGTCGTTGTGGAGCTGCCTTCTGATGGTTTAAAAACACGCAATAGTTCACGCAAGAACATTAATTATATTACGGATTTAGTTCAAGTCTAGGTTAAAATGTTCCAATCCTACATAAAAAAAACAATAATATGCATAAACGCGCATTGCAGATTTCTTTTTATGAACTATAAATGTCAATCTACCTTACACCATCTTGAAGGTTAACACTGCGATAAACATTTATATACTGGTTAGTTGAAGACAAAAAAGTTAAAATCAATCAAATAGTTGGTAGTGAGGTATATCTTCATTAAGTAGGTAGATAAACATTTTTAATTGTTGACTACTTTTTATAATGTCATTATAACTGGAAACTTTCACATGCTCAAGTATATCATATATTTTACTATTCATGGTTCTAAACAGTAAAATCCGTTATTTTCTATGATATGTTATAAGCAAGAATACAAGGAATATTTATACTTCTGATTCAATACAAGTGTGCTTGAAATGCTGCCACCATTAAAAGTCAACATGCAATGCGAATTATATAAAAAATGTGTGTAAAATAGAAGCGTTTCTAATGGAAAACAGCGGTTAATATAAATACATGTCAAATTTTATACATTTACAGTAATTCCTTTGCTGGACATTTCTGTCAACATTCTAAAATAGTGAATATGCTTTATAGTTCCACGCATTAAAAACGTTTGAAGGCAGGAAAAGTTACATAAAGGTTCTTTTTTCATGATTAACCTTTGTTGTTGTTGTTGTTGTTGTTGTTGTTGTTGTTGTTGTTGTTGTTGTTGTTGTTGTTGTTGTTGTTGTTGTTGTTGTTGTTGTTGTTGTTGTTGTTTTCTTTATTATAGGAAAAGAAAATGGACGCAAAGTAATTTATTTGTATCGTTTATTTTGTAAGGTTGATTACTTATTTTCTGGAATTTTTTTTTCAACCCCTTTATACCTATTTGAGGTAAGCCCTAAAAATTCTATCAAATAAGATAGAGTTTAGAAGCTGAATCAAACAAAGTTCGCCCACCTTGAACTCTCAGCAACACCCGTGCGTAATTGATTATATCTGACGAGCCTTCCTGCCTTCCAGAACAGATAAATTCACCTTGGTCTTCGTTTCCAACATCTCGGATGTGAAGGTTCCATTCGTTTGAATAGGGTCGCTCCACACTTATTCTGTAGAAATGTATGTTATGTTTAAGACAAGATAAGATAAGATAATACTTTATTAGTCCACAAGGGAAATTTTGTTTCGTTACATTGCATTACAAAATCAAGAACAGAATCACAAACAGAACATCCTTAACATAGTCAAAGTGGAAAAACATACTACGCCCTCATCATCCCAAACACACACACACACACAACACATACGCACAACCACATGGAGTCGTCAGCATTTTATTTGGCACTGGCTCTAGGAAGATCAGTCCCACTGCACAGCATTTTATTTGGCACTGGCTCTAGGAAGATAAGTCCCACTACACCCTAACTGAGGTTGGAACAAAAGAATTTCTGTACCTTTCCGTGCGTGCTTTATGGGAGAGCAGTCTACCACTGCGTGCCGATCTCTCCAACCGGGAGAAGAGAGGGTGCTTATCATCCTTCAAAATACATTTAATATTTGAAGTGCAGTTTTTCAAATATACTTCATTGATAGATGGTAGAGCCGTATTTGTTATTTTTCCAGCTTTTTTGTCGACGCTTTTCAATAAATTTTTGAAGTTTCATGTGATGTTTCCACCCCAACATTTAATACCGAATATAAAAAAATAGAGTCTCTGGTTTCCTGTCTTGTACAAGGACCTTACATGGGAATGCCAGGAGAGTTTGTAGTCTATTGTGATACCCAGATACTTATAAGATGGTACAATTTCTACTTCCTGGTCTTTGATTATCAGCGATTTACGTTTTACTGTCACATTCTACTAACAAGCAATATTACTAACACTGCCACTTCCTATACCATGTTTACCTCTTTTACTATTACACCATTAGTATTACTACTAATACTACTACTTCTACTACTACTACTACTACTACTACTACTACTACTACTACTACTACTACTACTACTACTACTACTACTACTACTACTACTACTACTACTACTACTACTACTACTACTACTACTACTACTACTACTACTACTACTACTACTACTACTACTACTACATCTCTTACTAGAACTAATACCTAAACGACATGAACTGCTATTATTCTTCACAAAATATTCTAAATACAGAATCTGTGCTACAATTTTTGTATTTTTACTTTTTTTTTCATAAAAAAAATTCAAATCATCTTGAAAATGAAATACATTTTGACTTTTAAAAAGGAGCACACATCTTTTATTTTCCTGTCGTTTAAGTAAACGATGCTGTATCAAATATATTTCTAAAAACAATTAATCATACCTGGAATCGTCAGTAATGCGACGGTCGTTGTAAGTCAAAAATGTACGCGTGCTATCTCTCCAATTAGTCCATATGATCTGTTGAGTGATTTTTTAATTATTTTTTACTTGGATGGTGGTGTGAAAATGAAAACTATAAAATGTCGTAATTACATAATAACTATCCATATTAGTTGTTCTCAAACATAAAAGCTTTTGTTGGCGTGCTATATCACTTTGTTTCTGGTGAATAGTTGTATTGGTTTTCATGTCCAAAAATTATAATATTTGTAAAATATTAAGTAGTTCAAGGCTCTGGATTTTAATCTAGTGTTACAGATTCAAAAAAATCTTCATTCAACTTTGAAAGGTTATCTTTATTTTTACAAGTGAAGTAAATCAGTACCCGTATCTCTCCTTGTGTGTTTCCCTCTATACGGCACGGTAGAACTGCTGTATGGTGCAGTGTGACCGTCACTGTTTTCACGTCTAGATTAGGTAAAAATATAAGGTTATGTCTTAAGTTCGTTAGAAAGTAAGAAAGGGGTATTATGTTTTGATTTGGAAATCGTTTTGAATTCAGGCTATTTTATTTTTTGGTTTTATTTTATTAAGATACCACAGCAACCCCCTTATTAATCCTTTTGTAGACATAGACATGTCTAACACCTACCACTATAATTATTATATAATAACTATAGGCAGCAGTTTTTAATATTATGACGTTTATACTTATGGCACTATCCTAAATAGTTGCTCTTTTATGGGCATACTTCAAAATAAAATGAAAACAGATAGGAATATATGATAAGTAATTGGTTCAGTACAACTTGTTAAATGAAATTAAAGACCACATTTGTCTGAACACTCCTGGGTTAGAATACATAAAAGCCTATATCTGTTCCATGTGCTTCTTATATTACTTCACTAGTATAATAAACTATCTACCTCCATCAACTGCATCTTCAGCTTCAGCCGTTGTTGTTACTGGTTCCGTTGTGGAGCTGCCTTCTGGTGGTTAAAAAAAACAGTAAACTGTTAACTTTTGCAATAGGTTGCGCAAGAACATTTATTATATTACGGATTTAGTTCCAGTCTGGATTAAAAAGTTGCAGCCATACATAATAAACAATATGTTTATACTCTCATACAATAAGCATGTATAACTTTAGTGTTTTATATAGAAAACAGACAATGCTACGCAACTATGTCACTTGTTGCATGTATTTTGTATATTCAAAGAAACTCCTGTGTTAATATTTTTTTTCATTTAGTCATGAATAATTACGGTTCATGGTTATAATAATTAAATGCCAAAAAAAATCACCCAAAAGATAATTGGAGAGACGGTGCTGATACTGTTTTATCCTACAGTGACCATCGGCTTATTCACGATTCCAGGTCATATTATATTTGTAAGAATTTGAAATATGTCCTTATGATAAGTAAGTAAATGAAAGTGTTTTTTGTATTGGGTTGAAGTTAATACTTTTTAATTAAGTTTTTTCTATTCTGAGGTAAACCAAAATCGTGCAGGAAAAATTAATTAAATTTTTAGATTGTGTTGAAAAGAATAATGGTGGTAATAGTAGTCGTAGTGGCAGAAGTCGTAGTAGTAGTAGTAGTAGTAGTAGTAGTAGTAGTAGTAGTAGTAGTAGTAGTAGTAGTAGTAGTAGTAGTAGTAGTAGTAGTAGTAGTAGTAGTAGTAGTAGTAGTAGTAGTAGTAGTAGTAGTAGTAGTAGTAGTAGTAGTAGTAGTATGCAAGGCACACACATATTAAAATAGGTATAGTGCAGTTCTAAGAATACAAAACGATACACTGACGTAAGCTTTCGACTTTTAAGTCTTCTTCAGACGATTAAACGATGTATACGTACACAATAAGACATTTAAGAGTAAAAAGAGATATACAGTAAAGTAAAATAGATAAACAGATCATGATTATAAAATATTTAATTCAGTAATTGTAGGCTAAAATAAAAGCAACAGTAGTTTTAAAAAAATCTAGATCCAAAAAGGAAAATTATATTACATTATTAAGTCTACATCTGAAATAACCTAGATCCAAATTCAAAAAGAAAAAAAAATAGTTTATAATAATTTTTATTCCTAAATGTCTTATTGTGTTGGTATACATCGTTTATACATCGTTTAATCGTCTGAAGAAGACTTAAAAATCGAAAATTTTAAATAATTTGTCTTGAAACTTATTTTTCTTTTCGATTTTTATTACTTTACCTAACCTGTATCACTAAAAACCCCGCTTGCTATAATACACATCTTACCTTGAACAAATAGGTTGACTGTTTGTCTTTGGTTTGCACTTCGGTGAGTGGACATCTCACACGTGTATTGACCTTGGTCGCTATATTGTACATCAAGAACTTGCAGGTTCCATTCGTCTGTAGAGGGTCGCACGATGGAAAGCCTGTGAAGTATTGAGAAAGTTTGGGTGGTTTTGGTGTGTTTTTTTTAGAAATATTTGGAATATGTTGTGAATGAAGCCAGGAACATTTTACGAGTTGCATCTCACCTTGCATCATTGCTCAGCACATACCCAGAAACTGCTAATGGCATATTTTCCTGTGCCTTTTTCCATATTACCTGTGATGACAAAAACATGCATTATATGCTTGGACCAGATAATGTTAGGTAAAAAAAAATATAGAATGAACTTGGATAACTTGTCGATAGGATGTAGTGCATAATATTGAAAGAAAATGGGCGCGGTGGTAGTAATATTAACACCAAAATCGATTGAATAAAAATTGGAACCAACTCGATGGTTTTTGTTAATAATCATCTTATAAAAAAGATATACAATGTGCTGATGTTTCTTATGCAAATTCTTGCTTTGGTCACATACAAATATATTTTGATTCATGGTTTATGAAGCAAAAAAAATGTAGGTGCAAATCCTTGCTGCAGTATTACGTGTGCCGTAGCGTTGTTTTTTGTTGACTGCTTACCCGCCGAGGACCGAGCATCTCTATGTGACATGGCAGAACGGCTGTACTGCCTGGTGTGACCATCACGGTTACGGCGTCTGAGTGCAGGCTAGTTTGTGTCTGGTCTAGGAGTGGAGCAAAGAAGACAATAAAGTGGAAATATTCTGTTTCAATTTTTTCTTCTATGGGTTGTGTAAGCATCCTTGAAGTGATTTCGTAGGTTTGATAGTGCACCAGTTTCGCTTATTTTTCATATGGTCATAATAATGATAACGAAGAGGAGGGGGAAGATTATCTTGTTGATGATGAGAATGATGATGATGATGATGATGATGATGAGGAGGAGGAGGAGGAGGAGGAGGAATATGTGATAATGATGGTACTAATGGTGATTTAATAATGATGCTATAAATGGCCTGTTAACAATTGAGTCTTAAGTAAAAAAAAAAAACAATGACCAATTTTTAGTTGTGTTTTTAAATGGAACAATAGAGTTTCTTTTTATAATATTTTAAATTTAAAAGGCGTGACTCTCTTTTGTACCTGGTATTATTTATCTTTTTCTTCAATTAATTCTTTAGTCATGAATTTTTTTGATATCTGAAAATCAAAGAAAACCATTAAATTACCTTCTCCATTCTGAATCCCTCCACTTGTGGTAGTTGGTCTTGCAACTGGGGTAAGCGTTATGGGATCTGGTAGTTTTTACGAATTACTACATCATTTGGCCGTTTCGTTAAATGAAGTGTACAGCGTGTTTACATTATTACTGAGCCATTGTAAAAAATCAATACTTCTTTCTGACATGGGACTTTACAAAACACGGAGAAGAGATGCACTCACAAACCAATTCTCAGACGGCTAAGCTCGATTCTTAGCGATATATATCCTACAATTATAACATAAAGACGCCATAAGGTGACATACCAATAATTATTTGTCTCACTATCCCGGAAGAAAGATAGAGACTCTTAGGTCATATTTTAAGGCAGGACATCTGAGTAATAGATAGGTAGACGATGACGAAACCTCTCGAAATACAGCTACTAAAAGAAGAGGAAATATTAGAAATGTCAATGGTCTCACACCAACAAGACCTCCAAAGACTACCTACACACCCATTGGCCTCATGTATTACATACAGGAGGTATCTTAAATGTCGAATCACATTTGCTCAGAAAAGAGGAGAGTGGAAGCACATTAATTGTGCACCAATCTACATATCGGTCCAAGCAGAGAAGTCTCACAAGATCTCTGCGAAGGGCCTCAAAATAACACCAACTGATTGGCTTCTCTGCTCTACACCCAAATCAAACACTTATCAACCCGAATTCAGAGGCAGTAACTGTGACGGTTGCGCCACATGTAATTACATGGAAGTTAAGCATTATCCTGGTTATTTTTCTTCATAACGCTTTCTTTTTTAAATTATTCGAAACTCAAAGTTCATGCTTGTTGTTCATATCTTACCTTCAATAGAAAGTACCACTGTCTTTTCTTCGTTGCCGAACTGACATTTGTATTCACCTTGGTCGCTGTATTGTACATCACGAATTTGGAGATTCCATTCAACAGGAGATCGCCGTACTACGGAGAGCCTGTTAAATATTTAAAGGGGTCGTAGTGATATATAATACTATTTGTTAACCAACGAAATACATGGGGACTGTGTGATGGACAAAGCTGAAGGATTCAATATGAATTTGAAGAGTGCTAAAACTCAGAATTGTTAACTTTAGGAATTAAAAATGTCTTCAAGAAGGAATACACCACGACTGTCATGCTGTGAACTTTTGTTTTGTTATCTAGATTTTTGCGTTTGGTTCCTTGTATAATCTTTTGTTTGCACATTTTTTTTATAAGTCATAAGAAAATTAACCCATATGCTGCTAGTTGGTTTTACAAGCCATTGAGTTTCTCACTGTATCTTGTGATTTTGAATAAACCAAACATTATTACGAAAATTCGCATTGTGCACGTTAATTCTTATTTTATTAAACATTTTATCGCTTGTTGAATCAGAAAAAAGCCCCATGCATATATCTATACTTTGTGGTAATTTTTTATGGATTTAGGCAATTAATACTATTGCATGGTTCGAGTAGGAATAAGAAGAAATCGATAAAGGCAATTTATAATTCCGCTTTCAGAGCACTTTCTCGTATTAAACTCTTCAGTAGGCAAGACAAAATTGTAAACACGGAGCCCTGGGAACATAGATTTCTCTACTTTCGTACTTCCATTTCATCAATTAGGAATTATTAAATGGCGATTGGAAATTAGCAAAACAAAGCTTTTTTACGAGATGATTAAAAAAAACAATTTGCGTGGATCGTAAGGTGGAAATTTTTACCTATGTTACGGTTAGAGCAACACCAATACATACAGAAAGTTTCAAATCGATTTGAGTAGCCCTTGTTGTCCTGTTTACAAATTTGATACTATTTTTAATTTTTTTTAAATTGTAATGCAATTTGATCCAATTTCATTTTCAGGGTTAAAACTCACCTGGGATTGTGGCCCCAGACGATCGTAGAGATTGTTAAAAATGTATCTTCTGATGTCTTTCTCCACGCTACCTGTGTGTAGAAAATAATTACATCAAAGGGTTAACGTCCTCCTCGGAAAGATCATGTTCAATCATGAAAAGTATCCGTTTTAAAAGGAAAAAAAAAAAAGAAATTATGATTAACTAATTTTTTATAGTCCGTGTCACCTTCACAATTAATGGTCCAAGTACCTACTCATGACTGAACTTATATCAATTTCTGCTTTTAGGGAAAGTTGTAGCGTTAAGTATTGCTTTTGTGTACAAAAAGAATTAAAAATCAACAAAGATCGTTGTCGTAGAGAGGACTGTTATGATATTTTCCTCATTGCGAACTTTTTTAAAGACCACGAAACAAAAATGCATTATAGTTTTTGTTATAGTTTTTCTTTTTTTCTTTTTGAGAAATGTGTGTGAGAAAATGCCGCAATCTACGCATTACTAGTGCTGCAATATGTAATATTGATTTTAGATCAATTAAGTACCTTCCGAGTTCCAAGCATCTCTACGTGACACGGTAGGACGACTGTACTGCCTTGTGAAGCCCTTACGGTTAACGCATCTAAGTCCAGGTTAGGTTGTGTCTGGCCTGATAGCAAGGGTGATATGCTTTTTTACACCTCATATCTTGAAAAGGAGAATTATACACTAACTGCTGAAACATATTTTCATGATGATGATGATGATGATGATGATGATGATGATGATGATGATGATGATGATGTGATGATGATAGATGGTGGTGGTGATGATGATGATGATGATGATGACATGATTGATGATGATGTGATAAGGAACACATAATATATTTTAAACTGATATATATATATATATATATTTATATATATATACAACACATTTTGAAAGTAAACATCAAATTACCATCTCCAATCTGAATTCCTCCACTTGCGGTAGTCGGTGTGGCAGCTGTTGCAGTCGTCGTGGGCTCTGGTTGTTTCCAGGGATTATTTTATGGGAAAGTTTGGTTACATTTTAGGTGATATCAAAAACAACAGGGAAAGCATTATCAGACAGAGTGAAAACAATTATATCTTGCATTGGGCAATCATTGCTTTTATCTGTTAAATCCATGGAAGGTATTGAATACTCTTTTGTGTGCAAGGGCAAATCAATACTATTTTACTAATACATCTTTTCATTAAAGTGTAGAATTTGATAATTTCCTTTACACTTGTTATTCTCTTTACGGTGCTTCTATTTGCTAGAGATTTGGAAATCAAAATTTCTGGTATATTATACCTTACCTTGAATCAATAGGACGACTGTTTGTCTTTGGTTTTCATTTGAATTTGAGCGGGTGGACATCTCACACGTATATTCACCTTGATCGCTGTATTGTGCTTTATCGATTTGAAGGTTCCATTCTTCTGTAGAGGGTCGTGCTATGGAAAACCTGTCAAATGTTTATAAGGTTGTTTTTTTGCCTTGTTCTCTCTCTCTCTCTCTCTCTCTCTCTCTCTCTCTAACCCTCTCTCTCTCTCTCTGTCTCAGATTTGTAATGGTGACCTTTAACAATGTGTTACTAATAACCTTCTATGTTGAATCTCACCTGTAATTGTCCCTAAAGACATACTCAGAAATCGTTAAAGGTGCATACTCTGATGTCTTTTTCCATATAACCTGAAAGTTAAAAAAACATCTATCAATAATGATAATATTACATGATTAGCATTATGATGTTGTAAGAGTTGCGGAACTTAAGGTGTTAGGCTTTGAGTGGTAATAGTTAATTAGTTCTAAGACACCAAAGATGAAAAACAAATAATACAGGGAACAATCACAAAAATATGCTGGGTACTGAGAATCGTTGAAAAGTATAAATTCATGACATCAACTATAGGAAAATATATATGCTGTGGACAGGCCCCCAAAATAACCGCCTAATCGTTACAAAAGTGCTACCGGAGAGAAAGAGAAAGAGAGAGAGAGAGAGAGAGAGAGAGAGAGAGAGAGAGAGAGAGAGAGAGACAGACAGACAGACAGACAGACAGACAGACAGACAGAGACAGACAGACAGACAGACAGACAGACAGACAGACAGACAGACAGACAGACAGACAGACAGACAGAAAGAGAGAGAATTTTTTTGCGGTTTTTAATGAACCAAGATGACAACATGCGTGCTACATTTTATCAAGACTACTGCAATGTAAATTTAGAATGAACCACTTACCCGTCGAGGTCCGACATTCTCCATGTAACATGGCAAGACGGCTGTATCGTCTGGGGCAACCGTCACAGTGATTGCCTCTGAATCCAGGTTAATTGGTGTTTGTTTTGGGGGTAGGGAATCAGATGGAGTTATGTTGTAACAATCTAAGTTTGCTAAGTGCATCGTATCCTTATTATAGTGATTTTTTCGCAATTATTCTTTGTGTTCAAAAGGCATATTGTTTTTACACAGGATATAATTTAACAGTGTGTACTTAAACCGTCAAATCACAGTATTATACGGTGTTTTTGTATAATTCTTTGCTGTATGGCGTGAATGACTTTAATTTAGAAACAGCAATTAAGTAAGATACCTTTAATGACATAAAATAAAAGGTATCGTTATGTTTTTTTTATTTCTTTTCTATGTCTTTAATTATTTTGATAATTATTATTGACTTCAAACGTTTTTAAATGCAATAGAAAATAATTATTATATGGAAATTGGATTTGAAATAGCGGTTACCTTCTCTGGCCACAATTCCGTCATTCGTGGAAGCAGTCGCCACTGGATGATATAATTTTCGCATTTTTTAACTTTATAGTCAATAATGGAAAAAAAACAGCCTTTAAAAGGATTTATTCTATAATGTTAATATATCGCAATTAATTTATCAGAATTATCTTCATGTGTATAATTCCAAAGTGATAAGGGCATGTAATAGAGGCTAGGTTTATTTGGAGTATTGTAATTTAACAGTTTATGTCCCTTTATTGTTTTTGACCTTTAATTTTTAACTTAAGTACATAGCTCTCAGAATGAAAAGAATTTAATTAAGCCCGACGCTTTTATGAAGATAAAAAACGAACTGCATACCCATGGATACCTTGTTAAAAAATTAAGAAAAAAATGAGAATCATTTGTTATCATATTTTTTTTATGAAGATGCGTACATTAACGCTGTAAAACGTTATCATGAAGTTTATATGTTTTAGTAAAAAATATATTGAAAAGAAAAAAAAGGAGAAAAATAATGGAATCCCATAGGTTTCGTTAAAAAATTAAAGTGAAAGTTTTTTTACATTCTAACAGATATTTAACACCTTACTTAATCTTAAGCCTAACCGAGAAATGTGATAAAATGCCACTCTGGTTCATCAAATCTATTTTTAAAAATCCAGTTTTTAGAACGAAATGATTTAGTAATCAATAACATTTTTAAACGACACAATTTTCTTACTACAATCGTGAGTAAGATAGACTGCTGCCTGTGACCTAATGAGGGCAAACTGGTGCACCTGGTGAAGCGTTTTTGTCCTAATCTAGAGGGACTGGGTTCGAAATCCAAAATTTATTTGTCCAATTTCGTCCTCTACTGGTAGGTCGGTGCCAGTGTTATATGGCTGGAGACAATAGTCCTAGATCACCCTTTGCCGCATATGTGTAGCTCATAAAATTATCAGACGTTAATCTTGAGACTCGTGCACGGTGTTGCTTTCAGCTGACATTATGCTATCGTTGTTCTCACTCACTCGCTTGTGTCTCACTTAAGTGCATTTTGTTAATAAACATTTGACTAACATTTTTTAAGTTATTGATTTTTATATTGAAAAATGAATATTTTAATGATTTTGGTTCATTCTAATTTTTTAGAAATCGAAAGGGCACCTTCTTTTATTTAAAAAAAATTCTTCTCTTCATATAAATCAAGACATCCAAAAATTTTGGGAAGCTTTGATCTTGGTCTGAGGTTAGCGTTTAGTAAAAATGTATTGTAGGTCAACTTAAGACCATAGAGGAGAAAAGTGACCTACTTAAGAAAATTATACATGACCATACAATCTCAAATGAAATATGTCTTACCGAGAGACAAGTGAATGAGCAGCAAAAGCCAGAACGCCATCCCTAGTTTCATGACTCAAGCTCTTCTGACAAAATGCAAAATATTTTCACAACAGATATAATTAGTTTTTAGTTGAATCAAACCACAAAGATACATAATATGTAATATTTAAAATGTAAAATATTTAATATGTCAAATATAATAATTATTATTTTATGATGTACAGCAAATGTCTTTTAACTTTATCTCATTTATTTCAAGCTGAAAATTGCTAAATGCATAGAGATCGTTGGAAATAATTCACGAATGAACACTGTGAATTAAATGTTTATGATGCAAGTGATCTAGACCCTTCATTGTAAATATGACTGCGAGGATTAAATAGTGCGCATTTTAATTTCAAGGAATTACACGATATTTTTAGTTATTTAAAAAAAAAAAAAAAAGTATAATTATGAATATATACTGTTTACTTCACCTATTATACTAACAATCTGTATCATTCAACAAAGAGAACAACATGGAACTTAGTTTTATCAGAGTATACTCTCTGTTGGCAACCAAAACCAAACTAGATAAAGAATGTTGTCCTTGAAGCTTTAATAAACTACTGCAATAACTGACTAAGCGCCAGTGCGAAATGCCCCCAGCAAAAATTAAGCAGTTTGCCATAGACTAGACCTGGCTATCCTAAGTGAGGTTAATCAGACAAAATTATCAGAGATGAAGGGCATCGCACACACACGGACTCCCGGAAATTACCGTTTGAACTGGTCTTTTACAAGAATATGTCCCAACTGTGGCCGTTGCAACACGACAGAAATGCAATAATTACGCTAACCTTTCATGTATAAGTAATTTTGTTCATGCAGCACAAAGAGACGGTACAGATTTAATGATTTTTACAACTCTTGTTGATATAACTGTTTATACGGATTTTTGTGGACGAGCGGGGGCATCCATAGCGTGTCAGTTAGTAAGTGCACACAACAAATATTAAAATTCTCAAGGACTTTAGCAATGGGTCTTAGTGCTCTAACAATAATAATTATTGTCACAATCGTTCTTGGTAAAATTAATTTGGCACTAGAACGACACGACCTATCTCAGGGACTGTGGCTGTCCCAAGCGCCGAAACCTTCACATGAGTGGATAGAAGGGGTTTGTTGAAAGAACTACTTGAGAACTACTTGGGTTATATCTTTTTCTTTCTCCTCAAAAAAGGAGATGCTTCCTGTGTTTCAGCATATTTTGCATTAATTTTTATTTGGGTGGTCTTGAATATCCGCATGATGACTAGTGTAAACATAACACTTCTGTGATTTAAGCAAAAATTAATGTTTAT
>RQTK01001026.1:3659-22825 GCA_003991915.1 Elysia chlorotica | reverse complement strand
TAATAATAATAATAATAATAATAATAATAATAATAATAATAATAATAATAATAATAATAATATTAATAATAATATATGATAATGATATTTTTCTGGAACCTGGAACAGATAAGTCACAAATAGAACTTTTTATATAATTGTAAATTTAAAGTTTGAAGGTCTGCAAATCCCACAGAAAGTCTATGTTTCTTTGCTTAGTGAATATTTCTAGAGCTTCAAACTTTAAATTTACCCTGGATATATCAAAACCTATATTTGTGACTTCTCTGTCTGTTGTTTTTTTTCAATCAGGCCATAAATAATTATGATCTTTAGGACCTTCAAACAGCAATAAATTTGGGCCGGAACTGTTCTAGAAGCTAAAACACGTCACTATCAGTTGTCTATACATTCAAACAGCAACACAAATACCAACAAAGAGGTCCGTCTTGAATAGCCACAAGAGCTGTTGGTTGGGTGGTTTCTAATCGCTCAGCGACGGCACTTTGCTCATATCGCGAAGGGATAAAACAAATAGCTCTAAGATAGTATTGTTCGCCACTAATTAACCGCTTGCATACCATTAAGTTTTGATAGGCAATACGTTATCTGCTTAATCATGTCCGCTTCGGGGGAAAATCAGAATTGTCTCAACAAATTCTGTTGAGTTTGCAATAATCATATTTTACTTGGATCATTAAACCTTTGATTTAGACTAATTGATTGTTTTGTTGCTTGTCAATAGATATTTGTTAATTTAAGGCGTTTGGCAATTACAAAAAATTACCACCACCAATTCAATTAAACATAAATGAACATGAGATAGTTTCAGGTAACGCAGTTAAGAATCTTGGAGTCTCTTTTGACAGTTGTATGAGCATGTCCACCCAAGTCAAAAACATAAGGAAGAGCATGCTGTTTCAAATAAGAAAGATAGCTAGGATTAGACATGTTATTCCCACCCACATATGTATGAAGCTCATGTCAACACTTGTTTTATCTCGCTTAGATTATTGTAACTCACTCTTGAGTTGTATAGCTGAAGACAACTTGTCCAAACTTCAGGTAGTTCAAAACAATGCAGCAAGACTTGTTTTTAAACTGAACAAATCTGCGTCTTCAACGCCATTGTTAAAGCAATTGCACTGGTTGCCAGTGAGACAGAGAATCGAATATAAGCTTGCTGTTTTTTTTTGTTTTAAGTCTTTGCATAAGACATCTCCCCAGTATTTACAAGACTACATGCACCTTTACTGTCCTAAGCATGCTCTGAGATCTTCCAGTGACACATTAACTTTATGTCTCCCATCCAGAAAGTATAAGTTTTATGGTGAACGATCTTTCGACTATGCTGGCCCCCGTATATGTTTGTGTGTGCCATTACCTCCGTGATACTCGCTATGATTTTTAATCTTTCATTTTGTAAGCATGTAAATATACTATAGATCTGCTAATGTTCATTTTATCATGCTATATATCAACATTTTAACTGTACATTTAATTATTTTTACACATTTATGTATGTTTATAATCTGATGATTCCGTTTTATTTCATGTACATGATTACATGTGATGTAATGCGCATTGAGCAGAAAAATGTAATAAATTAATTAATTAATAAATTACCCCTTTACAACATTTATTAATACAATTCTCTTTATCATTATTACTATAATTATTTTTGTTCATAATGCCTGGCTTCATTCTGTCTGGTCCACTGCCTCCCTCTAGTTTGGGGGGGGGGGTATCTTTTTTGCTTATGACAAGGTTTTGCCACTGGCTTTCCAGTCGTGATTTTGTAGCATTTTGTTTTTTGTTGTTGTTTTTTTCCTATTTGGGGTAGAGGAAAAAAAAAAGGGGGGGGGGGGTCCGTGGGTATGTCTCGGTTGATGTTTAGAGGGGATTTTTCAGGCCTCTTAGTAGTTTCGTTGGTTTGAAGACTTCTTCTGCTGTGAATTGGATGTTTTCTTTCGTGCATTGACTCTTTTGTGTTTCTCTTGTTGAAGTGTGGGCTGGACATGTTTCTATGATATGTTGTATCGTATATGGTGTGGTGCTACAGTATTCACATTTCCTGATAATCTTAAGGGTTGGGGCTCCAAGTATGGCTCTATTGATTTTATTGTTGAGTATATTTTTACCTACCTGTGGAGCGATGGCGTGGAAGAACCTTCCTTTGGGATTGTTGGTCCACATGTCTTGCCATTTTTTATTTGTGTACTGGTTTATTTTGGATTTTACTTCCTGTTTTTCTTCGTGTCTTGGAGCTGAGGCCTAATTTGGCCTATTGGTCGGCTTTTTCGTTTCCTTCGATGTTACAGTGGGCTGGGATCCAGCAGATCTGGACTTGGGTTTGGTTCCTTTCTTGGAGATCGTTTGCTCTAATGTTGATTGACTCTGTAAGGTCTTGCCTGGCGTTGATTTTGTTTGGGTTTTTTTATACTGAGAGTGGCATCTGTTTTTCTTGGGCGTTTATACCAAGATGAACACGCTTGGCTTAGTTTGGTGTCGCTACGCCCTAAAGTTGTTTAAGTGCGTATGGCTCATGCGTTAATGACAGATGCGGCACTTCCTTTTCCAGAGTTTCTTGAATGTTCTTAAATATTGCCCTGTAACAATACGCCGCAGGTATTTTTATTTTTGTATTTACTATAAGCGCATAATTTGTAAATGTTGTTATGTATAATCTTAATAGGATGATACACTCTCTCTGTACATATATATTCATATCAGTGACAGTTCAACTTGTTAATTATATAGATTGTTACAATGTATCATTCAATAAGATAAGATAAGATAAGATAAGATAATCCTTTATTATCCCATAGGGAAATTTTTCTTGGTCATACATACATAAATACACCAGTTGTACATGTGTGACATAAAAATAGTGATGATAATAATGATAATAAAATATAATGAGCGATTTAAAACACACAACTCTTCACGCATATACAAGAATACATTTAATACTGCATACAAACACAAAGTTCCCGACCGCGATTGTCCCGACCCGGAGACCAACGTTCGCCCCGCTCTAGTTAAAGCTATTTTGCAGCTATTAAAAATTTTTTAATAGGATGATACACTCTCTCTGTACATATATATTCATATCACTGACAGTTCAACTTGTTAATTATATAGGATCTAGTTTCATTTGTGTAGGCATCCGATGCGCGTAGTTAGGGCCTCCAAATCGCGCACGGGCAAGGGTTTGGCGCACAGGCTGATCACTTGATTTCCGACTGTCAAAGAATCAAGATGTGCTTCTTCAGTTAAAAAAAGTTTCTATATTGTAACCCACATGTGATGATCTAATGTTTAATTTTTACGTGCCTTAAAAAGACACAAGGTAAATCTGATTTATTATTCTTGTTTTGTTATATTGTATTCTGCCTTTAATAATTCATATAAGCTTATGTTGTAGATTAGACTAAAAATGACTTCTTGAGATTATTTCTTTGATCAAGTAACGATATGTCACACGTGGTCAGTGGCGTGTGGTGAGCTTAAATTACATGGGTGCAAAATCTGTGGGGTTTCAGGGGGCTGCAAAGTACCCCTGATTGGTCAAGGGCAAAGCTGAAGGGTATTTAAGATCCAAAACATAAAATATGCCAAAAATTGACCAAATTTAATTTTGATTTTTTGTTTGTGAAATGTAATAAAGATAAGAAATGTTCGTTAATCAATGAACTGAAAATTTTAACATAATTATTATTGGTCTGCAGCTTTAGTAAATAACTTTTACATGTATTATTGAGTACATAATTTTCAAAAAGAGGTTACGTTAGTGAAATAATATTCATTTATTTTATCTTGAAGACTCATGTTGATGCAGATCTTAATGACAGTTAGATCAATAACAATATTTCAAGTCAACTACAAAATAAATAAATGGGATAATAAGAAGTGTTAACATTATTACTAGGACATCACATTCATTAAGAAAAATATAAATGTTATCGTTTGAAAGATCAACTGATGAAATTTGAAAACGGGTCTTCAGATTCAAAACAACGGAGAAACAACAGTGCAACCAGAGTGGTAACGGAGCAAATAGTATTTAGCTCCAGATCTAGCAGACTCTAAAATTATGTTCTTAAATTCGTTGAACACATTTTTTTTTAAATAATAGCGTTCAAAAACTAATTTTAATACTTTTCAAAGCTGTGTGATGATTGTTTATATTTTAATTGAAGGAAATTTAACTTGCACAAAAAATGGGACCTGCAATCAGGTTTTCCTCTTTATGTCTAGTAAAGCGAGGCATTTGAGTTGACGCCCCGCTATGGTACAGTAAATTTCTAAGAACGAAGGAGCGCCTGAGTGCAGATAGGAGTGTCCCACTTTATTCCGACCTCCGTAGGCCTAGCGGAACTTACAGTGGCTACATAGATTTACAAGCTGGGGTCCTGTTCATACGAATGGGTTGAAGTAAAATGTAATTGTCTGTAAGCAAGGCCATTCTTTTTGAAAGGGGAACTTTTAGACCCCTTACCATCAGTTAATATATTTTTGTTTCCTCCTTTTTTATTTAATGAAATTATCTTTTCTCTCCTTTTTTAATTTCTTTCTTTTTTTCTCTTTTTTTCTTCTTTCTTCTCTTCTCTTTATATATTCCTCCTTTAAAAAATTTCATTATCACTCTTTTCCTTCTTTTTTATTCTCTCTCTCTCTCTCTCTCTCTCTCTCTCTCTCTCTCTCTCTCTCTCTCTCTCTCTCTCTCTCTTCTCTCTCTCTCTCTCTCTCTCTCTCTCTCTCTCTCTCTCTCTCTCTCTCTCTCTCTCTCTCTCTCTCTGTCAGCAGGTGTCAGTCTCAGTCTGAGTTTTATCAGAGATAACACGAGATCGAAAATGGCCAAATTTGAAGTCGACGATGAATTTAATACATTTGAACACGGAGAGCAGGGTAAAGGAATTTGAAGAAAGTTACTAAGTTTGAGTAAAACTGAAAGCGGAATGCATGCATACTTGTTTATAAAATTTGTTTATTTAAACCTCTGAATATAGTCTTGCTTTAGTATTCGTAATAATAACAAAGTATCTTTAGCATGTAATCTCGAAGATCTTTTTACAGCATCAAATACTTAGTTTTAGCAACAAAAAATTTATTTTTGAAGTTCTTGAACTATTTATTTTTCAAACAATTTTCAAATTTAAAATTTAAAAAGCAAAATTTATCATTTGCCCACAGAAAGCTGATGTGCAAAAAAACAACAACCCACCCACTCACTCACTGCCCACAGAAAAAGTATGCATTGAAATTTGTCATCACACAAAACATTAAAATATAAACTTTTTGATGCCCTTAACTATGGGGTTCAACAATATTGTGAAATTAATTTTAATTATTCCATTGATGCTTTTGCAATTTAACTACAATATATGCCACGCAAGAATTGAAGAAAGTTAAAAATTCAATAACATAAATTATTTTGACCGTATTCTACTTACTATTGCTGAACCACTCACAGTAAAACTTATACAACTAAAGTAATATCTAGTAGTACAAAACTTATAAAACAACATTTTTCAATTTTAGTTCTGGATACACGCCAATTATACACAAAAAAAAAACGGTATCTGTCTCACACAACCCTTTCCACGAGCGAGTCAAAACACAGAACACCAAGAGCTAAATCATGGGAAGGGGGGGGGGTGCAAACTGGTCTCCAGATCAGACGTTCAAATCGAAAAATCGTTAAATAAAAGCACACGGCATAACTGTTCAGATGCCAGTCTTGGGACTCATCCACGAGTATAATTATAGTACTGCCGCTGAAGTCAACCTGGTGCTGTCGAAATTGTTGATAAAAATAGAATTCAGCAATCATCAATTCAGCAAATCTAATTAAATTTAACAGAAAAAATTAATTATACTTCTATGCAGTTATTTACCAAATCCACATTTCATAACAAGCTGGGGTCCTGTTTGTACGAACAGGCTGAATACAATGTGTCTGTAAGCCGATTCTTTTTGAAAGGGGAACTTTTAGACTCCTTACCATCAGTTAATATATTTTTGCTTCCTCCTTTTTTATTAAATGAAATTATTTTTTTTCTCCTTTTTTAAAATTTCTTTCTTTTTCTCTTTTTTTCTTCTTCTTTCTTCTTTCTTCTCTTTATATATTCCGCCTTTAAAAAAATTTCAGTATTGTTACTTTTTTCTTTTTTTTTATTCTCTCTCTCTCTCTCTCTCTCTCTCTCTCTCTCTCTCTCTCTCTCTCTCTCTGTCTGCCTGCCTGCCTGTCTCTCTCTCTCTCTATCTCTCTCTCTCTCTTATCCTATAATTATCTAGACAGTTAAGCTACTGCTGCTGCTAATGAAGGACAAATTTTACCCCTCGAAAAACATGATTTGATTAATGTCTCCTAGGTTGCTCTATGTGCTGCCACGCAAGAGACAGGGTGGGGATACCATGACAGTCTCAGCCGGTCACATTATACTGACACCGACCCAACCAGTTACAGGGGACAAAAATTGGAAAAAAAAATGCTGAACGTGGGATTCGAACCCCGGACATCCTGAAATGAAGACTAATGCTCTACCAAATGAGCTAATTCGCCCTCCGATCAAGTGCGGTGTAACTGGCAGTAATGACAAAATGAAGGTGCTGAATTTGATATTAGACCTAGTAAGCCAAGGTTTTATTTAGATAAATTGCCCTAGTAAGCCTAGATTATAGATCTAGATAGACTGTTGAAGTCCAGCGATAGAGGCAGCAGTGTCATTTGAACATTTGGTAGTCATTGACGCTTTCACTAACCAAGCCTAGATCTAGTTATTAAAAAAGACGATCCAGAGATTTTAAGGCGGACTATTTTTATTTTTAATTATAATAAATTTATGAAAAAATAAATCAATAAAAAAGGACCAGGTAAACAAAGTATATAGTAAAAAATGGATTTAGTGAAAATTTCATAATTATAGGTTGAGCCGTCTTCGAGCTTTATCCGAAGAACGCCTCGACTCTACAAATATATATATATATAGATAGATAGATAGATAGATAGATAGATAGATACAGGAATGACACAGAAAAGAGAATCGATGGAAACAATTTAAACCCGCATATTGAAACAAGTTTGAAATAGAACAGGATATTAAATACACGTATTTACTGCGCATAATGAAACTGAAAGCTGTTTAAAAAAATAGCCCTTATTAAAAAAGCTCTTAAACTACAATGTTGTGTTTGTTATGGTAACGTTGCCTTTATTTGTGTGTGTGAGAGAGAGAAAGAGACAGACAGACAGACAGACAAAGAGACACAGAGAGAGAGAAAGAGAGAGAGAGAGAGAGAGAGAGAGAGAGAGAGAGAGAGAGAGAGAGAGAGAGAGAGAGAGAGAGAGAGAGAGAGAGAGAGAGAGAGAGAGAGAGAGAGAGAGAGAGAGAGAGAGAGAGAGACTCACTGACAGTCAGACTCAGAGAGAGCGAGAGAGGGAGACAGAGAAGAAAAGCGAAAGAGATAGTCAAAGGGACAAGGATGATAGGACTAGAGGTACGATGAGAAAGAGAGAGCGAGAGAGATGGAGAAAGACAGGGAGATACTTGTTTTACAGAAAGAAAAACAGAGAAAGGGCAGGCCTATACGCGAACCGCTCAAACCCACCCTTCTTGAGTTTCCATCGAGTTTAATCAGCAACACCGTTTTTGTCTGCGTCACTCACTCACTCCCAGCACGGGAGGTCGCGCCTCTCAGCGAGTGCAACGCACGTGCGTGCGATAGCAGTTTATCAGACTCGCCTTGAATACTCATCTCAGCAGCAAGCTTACTAGATCAGTGGGTTCGCCGAGTTGTTTAGCACTGTTTTCTCCAGCCATTGATCTGTTACATTATAACGAGCCCACCCTTTAGCCGCCAATACATGTACCGTGTTTATTGAACACAAATCGATTCTCTCAGAATGTTTGGCTCGTAGATATTTAATAACACCAATTCAGGAAATGTTGATAAATATAAAATCCTCTTCCGGGTTGCGATATAATTATTGTCTTACATAATCTAAAAACAGTCATAACAACACTAAAAAACAATTTAAAAAAAGCCATTTTCAAGTGAGTAGCTAATATTCTATGATGAAGCATGCATTTTTCTGCAACGGATTATCCAAATAACTCTATAGTAAGGTTACAAAGGTTACAAGAGATTTTACGGAAAAAGAAACAAATCATGCCCAAAAAGGTTTTCTCTAAATTTTTTTGGACCACGACGGACTACTAGTCAGAACTATTGAGCTATATTGGTGGAAATTTTGCTGGTAAGCCTTTCAAAATAATGTTGTAAATGACTTTGTCTCTGTACATTTCATTTATCTGTATATTTTTCTAAACAACATTCTTTCTCTTTCATCTTCATATGTTCTAGTTTTTTTGTACTTTTCTTTTACCATTCAATAACCGTGACTTTAAGTTAAGTATGACAATAATCTTTGCTGTATCCCCTCCATCCTTCCATCATGTCAGCTGTGAACTCATCATTCTGGTTTATCAGATTATAATCGTTACTCTCCAATAGGTTCTTTTGAATTGATCATTAATATACATTTTGAAGCAAGAAATCAGCACTGTTAAGAAATATTTCCCCAGTGTTTGTTCACTATGATGCAATATCAAAGGAAAGGCAACACTAAACTTAACAAAAAATAAAGCCTACTTCTTGATGAAATAGATTGTATTTGAGATTACCTCACGCATGCTCCATTGCGGGGCGGCTTACGAAGCAAAAGGTTCGGATTCCAGCCCTGGTGATTGCGTCCCCTACTGGCGGTGTTGAGCGTTAAATCAACAAAGAAATAATCTAGCGGGGGCTCAGTTAAGATTCGCTATTTTAACACATTAGCTAGGTAGTTTTGACAGTATAATGTTTTTGCTTTCTTCAGAGCATACAAAAAAAAAACAAACAGCAGTGGCTTTCCGCTATACCAGATCATGGTGGAAGATTCTAATGGAAAGGGCAGAGCTGTGTTCTTCGCTTTTGTCAGATGCGAGAACGTGACAACCTTGTCAAAAATGGTGGCAATTTTCAAAGAGTTTGTCGGCTCCACGGAGGCAACAGCAATTTACATAACTGATAAGAGTCCAGAGGAGATTGAAGCTTGCCGACATGGGTTCCCCAATGCAGTGTCACTTCTGTGCCATTTTCATGTGCACAAAGCTATGAGGACCAAGTTGGCCAAGTTGCGGTGCAGCCCTGAATCCAAAAACGCAGTTCGCAGCCTTGCATACCGGTTGGTAACAACTACTTGCAGCCTTGGCTTCAATCTCAGATGCGAGAACGTGACAACCTTGTCAAAAATGGTGGCAATTTTCAAAGAGTTTGTCGGCTCCACTGAGGCAACATCAATTTACATGACTGATAAGAGTCCAGAGGAGATTGAAGCTTGCCGACATGGGTTCCCCAATGCAGTGTCACTTCTGTGCCATTTTCATGTGCACAAAGCTATGAGGACCAAGTTGGCCAAGTTGCGGTGCAGCCCTGAATCCAAAAACGCAGTTCGCAGCCTTGCATACCGGTTGGTAACAACTACTTGCAGCCTTGGCTTCAATCAAGATCTTGAAAAGGTATTGGAGGTTTTTTTCTTTTTTTTTAGTCTTTTTAATCCCGCTGGTTGGACGGCAGATAGAAAAAAAATTACTACTCCCACCACCACCACCACCACTACTACTACTACTACTACTACTACTACTACTACTACTACTACTACTACTACTACTACTACTACTACTACTACTACTACTACTACTTCTACTACTACTACTATACTACTACTACCACCACTACTACTTCTAAGAAAGGAATGTTTATCCATACAATAGAAAGCGTTTATTTCATGCATTGTTTACCTGATTTGGTTATTGATATCCAAAAAATGATATACCACATGATAAGGAAAAGTAGAGTCCGAAGAATGGTTTTTAAAAGGCCAATGTTGAGATACGACCTCTGCTTGCAGGCCTAACTGACTCAGCCTGCGTGCACCCATGACATTCTCTTTCCCTAGTAGCGTTTAATTTGGAGCAACTTCCTAATTAAACATGAGCAAATTATTTACTCCTCCATTTGGTCATTAAATCAAGGCAATAATAATAATAATAAAAATCGGGCTTGTTTTGAATGCTTAACATAAATGCATGTTTTGAAATTTAGGTGTCACAATCAAACAATTCACTAATGATAGGTTTATTTTTTCCTTCTTAATTAATTTTGCCAGATACATGAGCTGTAGCCGGAATTCTTTGACTACCTGCAGAACAATTGGTTGTGCGACCAATACAGTGCAAGTTGGCCGACCCACAGGCGTCTCCATCTGCAGACGTTTGGCAATGACACAAACAATAAATGCGAGGCAGAGCACCAAAGGATGCAGGCTGGGTTGAACGCATCGTGTAACCTTGCTGCTGCTGTTCAATGGCTCTATGAGCATTCAATAATGCATGAAGGGGAGCTGGCACAGGCACTTTATGATGCCCAAATGACAAGGGTGCAGCTACCTCCAGGGTCCCTAACAGGCCTAAAATGTATTTATGACCAGTACGTTAGTCATGCTGTAAAAATGATGTTGGACAATCATTCGCAACTGTCTGAGCTAACCATGGAAACAGATAGTGAGCAGCAGGTAGTCGTGAAACAGAAAAATGTTTGTTTCAAGGTTAAGTTCGCTCATTCAAAAGTTAGGTGCCACTGTCTATTCTCAATTCAAATGAATCTTCCGTGTGTGCACATGTGCTTTATGGTTTTGGAGAAGGGATTTTCATTGGACAGCCTAGTAAAAGATGACTGCAGATGGTTGAGGGGTCAAGTGAGACCAACCGATCCGCAACGGCCGACATCATCAACTTCTGGCGCTTTAGTGGTGAGAGTTTTAGAACCGGAAAGACGTCACCACAAGACGGAGAATTTACTCCTTGAAATCAGCAGATTTCTCAAATTGTCTGGTTCGCGGGAATTTGAGGACAGGTCTTTTTTCCTCCAGCAGACTCTCCGGCTTTGGGAGAGTGGTAAGAGAGCTCTATGTCTTGAGGAAGTTGCAGAAGAAGACGTCCGTGAGTCGGCTGTTGTTCATGTCCCTGTGTCTACGGTTGAGTCGTCTGTTGTTGATGTCCCGGTGTCTACGGTTGAGTCGTCTGTTGTTCATGTCCCGGTGTCTACGGTTGAGTCGTCTGTTGTTGATGTCCCGGTGTCTACGGTTGAGTCGTCTGTTGTTGATGTCCCGGTGTCTACGGTTGAGTCGGCTGTTGTTGATGTCCCGGTCTCTTTGGTTGACCCTGCTGTTGTTGATGTCCCGGTCTCTACGGTTGATCCTGCTGTTGTTGATGTCCCGATCTCTTTACGCTTTTGTGAGATGTGAGAATGTGACAACCTTGTCAAAAATGGTGGCAATTTTTAAAGAGTTTGTCGGCTCCACGGAGGCAACAGCAATATACATGACTGATAAGAGTCCAGAGGAGATTGAAGCTTGCCGACATGGGTTCCCCAATGCAGTGTCAATTCTGTGCCATTTTCATGTGCACAAAGCTATGAGGACCAAGTTGGCCAAGTTGCGGTGCAATCCTGAAGCAAAGAACGCAGTTCGCAGCCTTGCATACCGGTTGGTAACAACTACTTGCAGCATTGGCTTCAATCAAAATCATGAAAAGGTATTGGAGGTTTTTTTGTTTTTTTTTTAAATCTGGTTAAACTCAAGTGATAAACATTCTCTTCCCGTAGTAGCGTTTAATTTCGAGCAACTTCCTAATTAAATATGAGCAAATTATTTACTCCTCCATTTAGTCATTAAATCAAGACAATAATAATTTTTTTTAAATCGGGCTTGTTTTGAATGATTAACATTTTATGCATTTTTTGAAATTTAGGTGTCACAATCACACAATTCACTTATGATAGCTTTATTTGTTCCTTTTAGGACTTTACATTAATGTTGTGGAAACATGCTTAAATATAGTTAGAATTTTTCAAAAAATAAGGTGTCTGTATTGTAATAATTGTTGAATGCACATTTTTACTTCAATTTTATACATTTTTATAATATATACATAAATGTTCTATATTGATATTAGCCACTGAACAGCAGCAGCAAGGTTACTCGATGCGTTCAACCCAGCCTGCATCCTTTGGTGCTCTGCCTCGCATTTATTGTTTGTGTCATTGCCAAACGTCTGCAGATGGAGACGCCTGTGGGTCGGCCAACTTGATGCTGTTCCATAGGACAAGTAAACAAGTAAACAAGAATCTTCCCTGTATTCACATACACATGTGCTTTATGGTTTTGGAGAAGGGTTAGTCATTGGACAGCCTAGTGAAAGATGATTGCAGATGGTTGAGGGGTCAAGTGAGACCAACCGATCCGCAACGCCCGACATCTACTTCTGGCGCTTTAGTGGTTAGAGTTTTAGAACCGGAAAGACGTCACCACAAGACGGAGAATTTACTCCTTGAAATCAGCAGATTTCTCAAATCCTCTGGTTCGCGGGAATTTGAGGAAAGGTCTTTTTTCCTCCAGCAGACTCTCCGACTTTGGGAGAGCGGTAAGAGAGCCCTATGTCTTGAGGAAGTTGCAGAAGAAGAAGAAGTTGTGTGAAGCAATGCAGGAGGCTGAAAGTTAATTCCAATATCTGTTATGTTTGTTTTGAGAAGGAGCTTGCTAAAGAGCTTTGCCCTGATGGTAACATGCAATGGATAGGCTGTGACAGCTGTACCAGGTGGTTTCACCTTTTATGTCTGCAGGGTGATGTCCAAGATTCATTCATCTGTGAATTTTGTTCTAACTAAAATGTTATATTTAAATGTGAGAAAGACAAAGCTGTATAAATTAATATTTTACCTTTTACCTTTTTGTCTAAAAGATATATGTTAATTTCAAGTATAAACAATGAGCCAATAACTTTATACATTTGTAATATATCTTTTTTGCCAGGAATTGTAACTGTTCCTAGTGTTTGTTGCTATTACTATTAGATTCCATGTAAAATTTCGTACAATCTGATTAATGGCATTTTTTTATAACAATATTTTCAAAAAATTTCTTTTCCCTCACATGCCTATTTGATTTATAAGCTCAGTTAAGTTTTGAATCATTTGAATTATGTAAATTCCTGTGGTAAATCTAGAACATTAAATCTGAAAAAAAATTAACATCGCTTAAGTATTAATAAAGATATTCTAAAAAATAAAAAATGTTGTTAATCTGTGTGTCACCTTCCAAATACATGTAACATTGGCTTTATTCCAATAGAATAAATTTCTGGACTTAACTGCATACAAGTTATAAAGTTCAATTGATATTAAGAACTTTTATTTATTTCATTTTGAATGCTTAACTAGTTAAGAGACCTGTTATCTGCTGATAATTTGTAATACCAAGTATTAACACATAGTGCAAGGATAGTGTAACCCAATGATTAAACCCCCCGGTATGCTGACGGCAAAAAAAACTATCTTCGGGTTCGGCGGAAGAAACCGATCTTGAAGTTGGAGGTCGTATCTGAAGGCCGTTTGTCTGTGGATTTTTCCTTTGAATTGTTTTTTAAGATTGCCGTAAATTGATCAATCTCGTCGAAAACCAGTACTTTTACGGTCATATTCTGATAAAAAAATGTTTTTTGAACACATTTCAAGAGTCATTTCGTCATTAGGTCGTGCGGTTTTGGAGATATCCCTTTATCAACCGGCCGAGCTCGTCAAACTTCGGCCTGTTTGACCGACTTATGTAAAGCACGCTTCCCATTATCCTCTCTGTTTTTAACGGATGACGGATCCCGCGCTTCTTTCACTTTCTCTTTGTGGCGGCATAACCTTTTATCGCTCCAGTGAATACTGTGCAGTTGTTGTTGTTTTTTTGTTATTGGATTTGAAATGTTTTGTGCTTTTGTTGTATACCCTGGGTTTTATTTATAAGGAAGGTACCTCAAGTAATTTTATGTTGATATTTTATTTTATCTTTCTCTTCCAAACAAGCACTCCTTCATCCCTGGACGAAGGATTTCTTAACGAGCTAGAACCTGATGATGAAGTGCATGCCACTGAAGATACAGAACCTCCAATTCAAGATACAGAACCTCGAATTGGAGATTATGTAGCTGTGAAATAATTCAGTGGCAGAAAAGAGCTTCTGTACCATGCTGTGGTATGGGTTTTTTTCTTTCTTCTAATACAACATTTGTCTTTCAAAATATTTCAAGGAATATCAGTGATTGTTGGTTTGTTGGGTTTTTTTTTACGTTTAACTTTGCAACTAACTCTGAAAAGTCATTAAACTATGAGCGTGTACCTTTACATAAAATATAATTGTGCGGAAGAAAATATCATACTGATTGTTTTTTGACCCACTGTTTGAAATTGTTGTTTCATGAAAGTTTGGAAGAAGTTAAATAATTGCTTTTTTTTATTTCAGGTGGTTCCCACATAGGAAGAATTGCCAGATGGGGATATCATGGTCTCTTTCCTGAGGCAACAAGGCCTATGTTTATCCAGACATCCCTGAGGTCTGCTCAGTATCTCCTGCCGAGATTGTTGGCGTTTTGTGTCCTCCTACAATTGAGTATTGACAATAGGAGTAAACACTTTTTTGAGCCCAAGTGCAGAGACTGTGTAAATAGTTTATAGAATCTTTTTTTTTTTTTCTCCACTAGTTTGAGATGTAACTTCATTTATAGTACAAATAAATTTTATGTGTATAGTTGTTTTTAATTAACAGATTTCTGCAGTTGTGCCTTTTTTTCTTACTTTTACTGTTGTAGTCATTACTGTTAAGCTTTGCTAAAAGTTAAAAAAAAACAAGTAGTAGGAAAGGAGATGTTAAAACTGTGAATTCGGATGGATTTATATGTAGCAGTTCAAATTCTGACAGTGCAAGGTAAGACATACATTTTAGTTAATATTTTTTTTTACACTTTAACCTTTAAAATGATATATAATATGTTGATATTTGAAACATTTTAAATTTTTGGAAATCTGCAATGTTTAGGGAGGTCCAAAAAAACTTACCGTGAAATCTGCCATAAACCAGAAGTCGGTGTAGTAATGTAATTATGTCTGAAAATGGCAGAACAAGCAAGTCGACCGTCACTCGGCTAGGAAATGCAATGAACAACAAGTGGTCGCGGTTCGGGACAATTGATTTTGATGATGATTTTCGGGCCGATGACACTAGTGATTCAAACGAAACATCATCAGATGAATCAGACATAGATGAAGGTAAGTTTACGTACTTAATTATGCAAGTTTAGACCATAATTTGAACAAATTGGGAGACAGGCAGTTTCAAAATAGATTGGAATTCATTATCAAGTTTTTTATTCTAGGTTTTAGTAATTTTTTGTAGACCTAGATCTTAAAACCTAGATTTTAACTCAGCAAATGGACTCTCGAAATTTTTAACTTCTAGCACAATAGTGGTTAAATAGCAATTTAACTCCGTAGTTTATAAATCCTAGTTACAAGTGGGCCGCCATCTTAGAATCCGGAAGTTGTTTATCGTGTGCCAGAATAGCATTTTCTTTTTTTTACTGATATTATGGGGGATGCATTGATTGTAAATGTTATATTATTTTAAAATAGATAATAAGAACAATAAAACATTTTCCCCCAAATTGTCAACGATTTTTTGGATTTCACATTTTTTTGTTGTCTGGTGTGTTTCTGTGTTTTTGTTGGTTTTTCGCGGATTTCTTTACGAAATGGCGTTAGAGTTGTTCTATTCTTATGCAAGAACGGAAGAAGATTCCTACAAAATAACAGTTTAATAACCAGAACAGCACCAAATTGTGTCACATGTAATCGTGTAACAACTTTGATAAAGAAAAGTGCTACAAGTGACAACAGGTACTGGCGTTGCCCTACCCACAAAAGCAACAAAATTCCGCTTAGAAGAGGCTCTTTTTTTGAACATCAGTGTCTTCCTTTGAGGAAGATTGTAGAAATTCTTTTGTTGTGGCCTTTTAAAGAGCCAATAATAAACACAGTAGGTCTAACCGGAATAAGTGAAAATTGTGTGATTCAGTGGTTTTAGTACTTCTGAGATATCTGCTCTTGGTGGTTGAACAACAACCCGTACCAGATCGGAGGCCCAGGCTTAACCGTCGAGATAGACGAAAGTCTTGTGGCCAAAAGAAAGAACCACGTAGGCCGAGTCGTTGAGCAAAGGTAGGTATTTGGAGGTGTGTGCCGGGAGACTGGACAAGGGTTTTTAGTGATACACAGTGACGGTTGGGCGGCCTACAACGGCATCGTCAACATCGCAGTACAACCCCCCTACCAACACCTTGTCGTAAACCATTCGGAGAACTTTGTTGATCCCCAATCAGGGGCGTGTACTAACACAGTTGAGTCTTACTGGAAAAATTGTAAAAGACTGTTCAAGTCCATGCTCGGAGTGCACAGAGAACACCTTTCATCACACCTGGATGAGTTAATGTGGCGTGAACTGCACGGAAAGACTCCACAAGAAGCCCTGCAAAACATCATGCTTCATTTGTCTCAGTGGTATCCAGTTTAAAAAGGTAAGTCAAATAAAAAAAAAATATAGATATATATGTCTGTTCAAAAAAAAAAGATTGGCCCATTTTTTGTAAACTTGGCTTTTTTTCGTGGCATCACATCTGGCAAGTTCGGCACTGCTGGCAAGATGGCTTCCTAGGGTCCCCTACTTTGCGGCAGTACCCTTCTCTTACCTTCATCAAACCCAGGAATTAAATTATTGATGTTATATAGCAAACTTCAAATTCAAATTTTTTGAAAAGTAAAAATTTGTAGCTAAAACTAAGACTAAGTACAGTGAAAGAACCAGCTTTTAAATACCTTTAATTTAATGTATAATGTAACTATATTGCTGAACATTTTTCCCTATCCAAAATTGGAATATTTCTGGGTTCATTTTATGAAATCTGCCATAAATCTAAAGGTTTATACAGTAAAACATGCCTACAGCGGGATTTTCCGGCCCAGAAGAAAAGTCCCGCAATAGGCAAGCAAAGGGAAGTTAGCGAAAAATTACCGCCCCCCTTGCATAACAATAAAATAAACCTGACTATTGGGCCGTAGGCACTGTTTTTATATTACTATTAGTTTTATTAGTTCAATTTTTTTATTTATTATTTTGCGTTTTTGTTTGTTGGTTGGTTTCTTGTTTTTTAAATACACTTTTCCCTTTTGATAATAGTGGTCTGGTTTGAATTGTCCTTTTTTGATAGCTGACAGGATCGGTTCTCTCTCAAGGTGTACAAGGTACCAGATGAAATCTCATAGTCTCTGCAAATTTGGGCTTTAGTTTTTTTCTTCCTGTCAACTTCGTTGATTATTTCAGCCTTTTTTTCAATCGAAAAACATTTCCTTTTGTTAGAAGCCATCTTCTTCTTCAGTCGTGCGTAAAATTTGCGTATTGTATAGCTAGTAGAAATTAGGAATTAATGCCGTAAAATTCGCCTTCTGTGTTGCATATTTGTATAGACTATAGCTAGTGGAAATTAGGACATAGGAGTGAATCATGAATGCGTGTTTCGAGATCAAGGATCTTAACTAAATGAACCGCAGTCCCACCTAGCCAAAGTCCCTACACACATATGATAGACCTAACGCATCTCACCCCCTTCTCCCCTCTCCCCAACCCCGATCGATTACGACCATTCTTTTGTTTGCGTTGTTCAACTTGTGTAACAGACAATCATCGCTCACTTTCACTTTATAGGCTTAGTACCTATGGTCATGTAGATCTAGAATGTGCCTCTCCCACTCACAACCACGCATACGCAGTCTTGACTGGTAAGATAACATTACGCATCACAATGCGCAGACATCAGGCCTGCTTTCAGCCTATCCCCAACCTCTCTCTTCCCTTCCCCACCCCTAGTCCCGTACTTTAGCAGTGCAAACCATGAACCCATCCCACGCGGCTGTGGTTAGGTTAGGGCGTGGAAAACAAAACAATGCCGTTCTTTATTCTTCCTCTACAGCTCGCTCAAACTCCCGCTGTATCCATGTTCAGGCCTGTCCCTGCCCCGTTATATCAAAGCACAGGTTATAGAGCTTATATAGAAAAAAAAACAGGGCTACTTCCAAGGTCCCGCTGCAGCGGGTGCCGCTATAGTTGAGCACTACTGAATAATCAAAGTAATGTAGGCCTAGATTAAGAGATGCACCTACAACACTACATCCTCTTGACTAGTGGAAAGCTTTTTTAAAATCTTAGGTCTAAAACACTCTAAGGCTAAGAGCGAGAGACTCTCTTTCTTCACAAAGATAGAGTTGTTCTAACCTTAATCAAATTATATGTTAAAAATCTAGATCTAGATCTAGTAAATACACATTCCATCATCTGGATTGCATGGTTTGTTTATATAAAATTAATAAATGTACTCTTTCGAGAAAGTTGACTGCCGAATATGATTAGGGAAAAATAGAGGAAAGGCTACCAGTCCAATGGTAGTGGTACACGTAGTATCTAGACTCTAGATCTATTTGGAATACAATGTTACATGATTAATTTAAACTTACTATAAAGTTCAAAATGGACTTAAAACAAGGGGAAGTCTTCCATGCAGGTATTGACGGCAGCCACCATTTTTAGTCCACTTTTTCTCACATCTTCGGCCAAATTTTGGGTAGGTAGAGACAAAACCTTTTGCAGTTCGGTCATCTGTAAGTTAGGGCGAGAAACAACCGTATTTAAATTCCCAAAATTTTAATTTACCAAGGAACGAATGTTTTGAGAAAAGTGCCTTTCCGACTAAAACGATAATCTAAATTCCGAGGATAACGGGATCATCTCTGTAAATTTTTGAAAAAGTTAATAAGGTGACTTTTATAATAAAACTATTGGGATATTTGTTTTAAATTATGTTAATCAGAGAGTTTTAAAATAATATAAATGTTTATATTCTAATTTTTGTTGTTGTTTTTTTTGTTATTTTTCTTTGTGTTATTTTTTTTAATTACGCCCTAAATTTTGTATGAGCATACAGCGAATGTGACTCAGACAGAAATAAAATAACTTGGTGCGTGTAACAGAAGAGACGAAAATTAGCGCACTGGCTAGAGAGCGCAGTCAACAATCCAGAGACCCAGGTTCGAATTCTGATCACGCCACATGTAAAATGGTAATAATAATAATAACAATAATAATAATAATAATGATTAAGATAATAATAATAATAATAATAATAATAATAATAATAATAATAATAATAATA
>RQTK01001025.1:46260-175609 GCA_003991915.1 Elysia chlorotica | reverse complement strand
GGTACATGCATATAACAAAGTTAAAAATTCCGTTTCAGACGAGGTTACATTCACCGCTTCATATGTTTCTGGAGCACTGAGAGCATGATGGCGGTAAGAGTTTAGGAATGCTTATCTCTGTAAAAAATATTATTACACGTTAAGGTGGAATGTTTTCACTGAGATAGAAGAATGGCACCTCAGTTCTTTTTAGTTTTGACATGAATAAAAAAAAATAATGATTAACTCTCGTGTTATTGGTACAAATATTGTTTTTCTTCAATTAATTAATAAACAAATCAGTGCATTTAAATTTTAACTTCACTGTGCGAAAGATACACATGTAACAATCACATTGAGAAGCTTAATTCCAAAACCATCAATCCCTCTATTCCACTGTCAGTCAAGGCAGTCCACAAGTATGCTAAGATATAATAAAAGTCACATTTTAAATCTTCTCATAAAGAAATAAAAGTTGTTTTTTAAATTAAAGACAAAAGGTGGTTTGTGGCTAATACTGATATTAACACAGTGCTTTTGATCGAGGACTTAATCATGATGGTGGCCATGAAGTGAGATTATGAAGTGAGGAAAAAGTTAGACCATTCTTACTATTTTAGAGAAACAAATCCAACTTATTTTCAAAAACAAAGTAATTTTCAAAAGGGTAACGTTCCCCCAAGATCATTTTGAAAAACAAACAACCAAAAAATAACAACACAGAGAATGTGTTTTTAGAACAGACATTATTTATTCATTGTTTATACTCACAAAGACACTTTTCATTTTTTGTTTTGAGATTTTTTAATCGTTTTATCTAAGAGAAATAATTAAAATAGTGATGAAAGTTTTCTTTTAAAAATTACTTTAAATCCCTTTAAAGCAAACCTTTTTATATAATGTAAAAAATTGTCCAGAGATAAACATTAAACTGTTAAAATTTTCTGACGTTTAATTTTCTTTTTTATTGCTTTCAATTTTTTCAAGGAAAACCTCTCTTTTTGAACTGTCAGACAAAAATTTTGTTGATTTCTCGATAGGATTTGGGCAGCCCGACCAATATCAATCCTGTGGATGATGGAAATCCGTCCTCAGAGAGTATTGCTCCACCACCTACAAAAGAGCGCCTTAAATCATTGGATACCTTCCGAGGGTAAAATTTAATGTCCTTTAATCACAGCAAGGCTTTTGCTAATGTATCATTGTTTAAAGGTAGCATTTAAGTTTTGATCACAGAGAAGTCTACATCTTGAATAAAAGTTACATGGTATTTTATTCTTCACCTTTTATTATTTGCAGTCACTGACCCAGTGGCTATTGATATAAATTAAGCATTTTTCTTTATGCCTGCAATATGGTCAAGATCTTGTTTAATGTTAATTTCAAATGCTCACGTCTTCACTATAAATAACCAAGTGTTCTGTCTTTACAGTGGGTTTTTTTTTTAGCTTAGTCACATTTTGTTGTTGCTTAAAAGCTAAAAAAAAATGGTTTTCTTCAATCTTTTTTTTTTACTGCAGTTACATAGATGCTGAATGGACTTTTGAAATATTAAAAAAAAAAAACACCTGTACTCTCTCTCTTTCGAAAAAAAAAAATTTTTATATGTATATGAATTTTATGTAAAACATTGTGTTATTTTTTGTGTTGTTGTCGCTTCTTTTTGCCAGTATCTCCATTGTCATCATGATCTTTGTAAACTATGGCGGTGGCAATTATTGGTTCTTCAAACACAGCAGATGGAATGGACTCACAGTTGCTGATCTTGTATTTCCTTGGTGAGACTAACTTTTTCCAAAAGATACATTGCTAGTAAGAAATACAGATTGTGCATATTTTGACAAAGTAATGATAGATATAGAGCGAAGCTGAAGGCTCTTTTACTCGGAATGTTTTTTGTCAGCTATATAATGATGCTTGTATTCTAACTCAGATGAAGTGGGATATTTAAAACTGGCACAATTTGAAGTAAAGATTTTTAAGATAGATAAGGTTATATAGGAGTAGAATTTTCACCTAGTTTCTATTTATTTATAACAATACATTTAAGGGGTATTGCTCTGTGTTAAAATTCAACTTTAATTCTTTGAAATAAAAAAAAAAGTTCTTTTTTTCAGGGGGAGGGGGGTCCCTTTTGTTAAAATTTATGGTATTCAAAATTTCTGGCTCAATGCAAGGATATGGATAAATAGATAAAGATATTTTCAAACAGATGATATTTATTAATTAGAAAGACCCCTGGGACGATAAAGCAAACTTACAAATGGTTTTGGTTTGAGAGACAAATTTATGCAATCATCGGGAAAAAAATATCAAAAATATTGAATTTTCTTCCTATTACAAATATTAGAGCAATGTTGATCTAGACTATTTCTATCTACAATTAACAGCAATAGTTTGTAAAATATTTATAATTTAAGTTTGCTATCTTTCATGCAGCTTTTAAGCTAGTCCTATTGGCACTAGAGCTTATTATCAGCTTCCTAATTATTAATGTGTTCACCTTTAACAGCTGCAACGAATGGCATTATTTTTTTTAAGAGATAAAGTATATTTTCCCCTTTCTCTCATTGATATCACTCTTAAACTTACAGAACAGCTATGTTTTTTTGTTCCCTAGGTTTATATTTATCATGGGCACAGCGATGGCCCTAAGTTTCCAAAGTCAGATTCGTCGCAATGTGCCTCGTTGGAAGATGTTCACAAAAGTTGTCCGTCGCTCAGTCACGCTCTTTCTACTGGGTCTGCTCATCAATTCATTTGGAGTCAGGAATGGTATAACAATATTTTAATAATTGATCAGTCTTTTTTTTGGTCGTCCTACATAAGATTTTTTTAAGCCCTTGTTGAGGAACTTAATCAATATCCAAAACATAGGGACTTTTGTTTTAAGTAAGAGAGTTCAATTTATATTTTAGATAGTCAGACAAATGTGAGTCTTCAATCATGTGCCATCTATCCATGCCCTCTTTTCTCACAACTGTGCTCTTTAAACGGCCTAGATTTTTTTGTACATATTATACATAAAACTATTTGAAAATATTTACTAACATGGTAGCCCTCACAACAAATAATCAATGCTCTAAAAATTTGAATTTATTAGTAATTGAAAGCGCATTGAAATCAAATTTATGCTACAAATGTTCAACTGCTAATATATTACTATATATAATATATTAATTGCTAATGCCTTAAATATGATTTTGTTGAATTATTATATTATACATAAATAAATAGTAACTACAGCAGGCATATTGTTATCTTATCTTTGCCATATCAATTTCTTTTCCAAATTAGATTATCTCTGTTGCTATATGTTCACAAGAGTTAAGTCACTTGAAAAAGAAAAAGTATTTGTAAAATTGTTGTATATTTGAATCCATTCCAATGTAGACAGAATGATTTAAGAACACTTAAATGCCTTGCATTTAATTTTTTTGTTTTGCTTTCCGTTCTCTTTTCTTTACCTTTCCCAGGTGTGGAGTTTGACACATTCAGAATTCCTGGAGTGCTGCAGAGATTTGCTGGGACCTACCTCGTCACAGCCACGGTGTATTTGTTTCTGACTCCCCAGTTTTATCCAAACCAGGTAAATTTGGGCTCAAACATTTTGCATCTAATGCCAAAATAGATGTATACCTATCTATTCCTTTTTTGCTGCTGCTGCTTTCTTTCATCAGTGGGTTGTTTTTTTTTTGGGTTGTTTTTTTCAATGATCCAAAATAATAATAATATTTTTATATGGAAAGTAAAAAAAATTCTTTGGTTGGATAAAGCAAAAAGATAAGGGCTTTTGTTTTAAGTCAAAGAGTTCAACTTATATTTTAGATAGTGAGATAAATGTGAGTCTTTAATCCTGTGTCAACTATCCATGCCTTCTTTTCTCACACTTAACATCTCCCACGTCTCAAGAAAGATTCTAATCAGCAACAGGACATATGTATAAGAACTTATTCTAAGTTAAATAGGTAATCAAGAAGCTTGTTTGATTCTAATGCCTACCTTAGAAGTTACATTTGGAGTGTATCAGTTCTTTTTTTTTTCCACATCGAAATTCGTTTGGAAAGATTGTAACACATAAATATTTTCTTTGAGATTAACATGATACATTTTAGTGACGTGTGATTTTTGTGTTCATGTCCTCCTGTCACTTCTTAATTTTCTCAGTGTGAAGTAGAATTATTAGCCTTGTTATATTAATCTTTCAGGTTAGCCGACTATGATGGGAAAAGTAAGAGAGAGACAAAATTTAGGAAGGGTTGGGGTATGCAAAACCTGAAATCTGTTAGCAATAATTATACATTAAAGAGATTTGGAGTAATAATTATAGCTGTATGATAGGAAAAGAAAATATTTAATTTGTATGGATATATAGAGTACTAAAAGTGTACATTTATCATCAGGGTCCATAATTTTGTTATGCTTTTTTTTTTTTTTTTTTTTTTGAGACTGCTTGAAAAATAATTGTTTTTAAGTTTATAATTGTTGTCTATATTGTTTAGATTTTTTTAATACCCATGTGCAGCTTTACCAGATAATTTTAAACAGTGCTGCTGGTGATAAAGAACTCTTAATAGTGCCTCAGTAGGAAGAGGGTAATATTTAGTGGATATCTCAGTTTCTATGATGTTTAGATCAAGGTTTGTTTCCAGAACTCATAATGGAGAAAAATAGATGAGGCATTATTTTATTACATCTTTTTATAATTGTATTTTTTTTCTTGTCTTTTTTTGTCAACTGTTGGTACTTTTGAAACATAATCTTACTTACCTTTTTGTTTGTTTTATTTTTTTTCCCCATCTATATACATGCATGTGTGTACACTTTTTACTTTACCTAAAATATGGACATGTATTATAGTGCTACTGCTAGTGATAGAAGCTACTTTTTTAATCACCATATTCTTGCAAATTGGTATTAGAGCAAATCTAGATCTTACCCTCAACTTGCAAAGACTCAGTATTTCCTGTAGGTATTTCAAATGAACATTCCCTATGGTTTAAACTGACCATCGCATATCATTGTTACACTGATTGCGCTGTTTTGGGTCTTGATGTTATACAAACTTTTAGGTGGCATAAATCTGGCAGCCCAGTGTTTAAAAAGGCAATCATGTCATTTGAAATAAATGTGCCATCATATTTAACCTCTTGAGTGCTCAGGTATATTTTTTACAATGATGTACCCATATAGCATAACTGTCAATGATTTTGCCATATCTTTTTTAATGAAACTCCATGAATTATGTTCTGAAAGTGGCAGAGTCGACGATGATTTAAACCAGTGAATGAAAATGGGTAGAAATTCAGCATTCATGGTAATGGACAAATAAATTTGTATTGTTGCCTCCAAAATAGAGGTCGAATTTGACCCCTGAGCACTCAAGTCGTTAATGTTATATGGTGGATAATTTTGAACAGGTTTCTCTATAAAGTGTATTGAGGAATAAGCTCAAGCAAGTAAGTAAATTTTGAATTGAAAGAACTTTTGCTCTCATAACTGAAAATAAACTTGAAATATTCATTTGTAAAATGTGATAAATTTAGTCATATATATGTGTGACTAACCTTTCTGATATGACTGTACTGTCTGAGCGTAAATAATCTTGTCTTCTCAAAAGCAAAACAGTTGTAGATAGAGCCTCTCTCTTATAGTTAGAACCTCTAAGATAACAAATCAGTTACTCAGTAAGAGAGAAGCAACCAATAGATTTGTTTAGCATAGCTACTTGGTCACATACGTGGATTTCATAGTTTGAAAGGACAAGTTGTTTTATAAGAATGGTTTGAACTAAGGCTAGTGCTTTGGCTCAGTGAGAAAGTATAGTGTCTGCTGAATTTGTACAAAATATCAGATCTCAAATTGCTCTTCAAACAGTTACAGTGGCATTTGTAGTTTGAATAGGAGGAACTGCAATTTCGAGCAATAAAAAAACAATAAGAAACACTGGATCTATCCTTTTGAGCTATTTCCATTAACCCTGACACACTTTGTAATCACCCCCTGGGTTTAAATCCATTTTCAGCTTCTTTTTAATTTGGCTAGAAACAGCTACACAGACATAGCGTGGAAGGTGAGGGAACAAAATCAAACAAATTCTAAACTTGCCTATTACTAACAGATCTACAAAACTTATTGGTGTTGTGTAGTTTGGCATTTTAAGTTTGCTAACTTCTTTTTTTACAAATTGCTTTTTTTTTTAAATCATTCCAACACCGACAGCCTCTAAATATTATTCACTACGCTACAAGATTCAATGTCCTATTTATGTCACTTTAACCTATCTGTCCCTATGCATGAAATGTGACATCTTTTTCTATTGTCTATAACTAGAAGCATTGGAGGCCTTTTTAATACCAGTTTTAAGCCAAATGGATGCATACATTCATATCTAGAACGAGTCAAGTTCACTTAAGAAGACTTTAACTCTTTGGCCTGTGTGGTTCTTAATTTCTGTTAAAGACATAATACAAATCAAGATGACTGTAAATAACTTGACCACAATACATTTTTTGATTCTTTTAATTTGATAACTTTTTGAAAATTATTTGAAGTTTTAACTTTTGACTCTTTACTTTTATCTGTTATAGATCACAACTATTTAGCACGCATAGATGGCTTAGCCAAAGCCAGTTCTTTTCCTTTTGTTCCGAAATTTGTAAACTAGGGATCAACTTGTTTGTCTTTGTTTTGTCCTCTCAGTTTGAAGGGGTTTGTGAAGTGGTGGAGGTGATATCTTGGAAACCCACTGGTGACACAGCCAAGTTGCAAATTGAGCTTGAAATGAAATTGACATTTTTACAATCTCTCAGAGCAGATAATATGTTACATTCTGACAAAACTAGTCCTGTCGCGATCCACATTTAGCCATGATAGATACATAGTCAAGGAGAGCTAATAAATTGGGGAGGAAACAAGAAAAGGGAGTGAACTTGCGCAAAACGTAGAGCGCTGGATTTCCAATCAGAAGGTCCCTGGTTCTAAACCCACGTTCAGATAAAATGTATTTGTCCAATGTTGTCCCCTGCTAGTTTGGTCAGTGTCAGTATAATGTGACCGGCCAAGACAGGAGTTCTGGCACCCTTACAGTGTCTCTGCCAGACATGGGTCTTGTGACGTGTCCTTGCTGTTGAAATTAAGAAACTTGCTCACTCACTCACGCTCACCATTAAGTAAGGTTCTGGCCTGATCTCAGTATTGGAGTTTTCCCTGAGCAAGTCTGTATTTCAACTACAATGACTTTGTGAGATTGCTTCGCATTATTTTATTATTCATTTTTTAATGGATTTCATGTTTAAGGTATCTTTCAGCTCAGGTACAAAATGGGTCTGTGTCTTAAAGAATTGGTTTTGAAAATTCAGTTTCTGTCTGCATTAACATACCCTCCTCACCCCAGTTCTACAGTGTGTGAAATCCAATTATCTGGAATGGGTCTATCTCAATCTTCAGATATTATCCTTTATTTTAAAGGATTTAGACTGCGGATAGAGTTTTCTCAGAACAGATTGCTTTATATGTTGTTTACCCACATTTCTTTTTGCAATTCTAATTTCGCATGTTCTGATTTTGATATTTTTTTTTACATTTTTGAAAGAGATGCACCATATTTAATCATTATAAAATTTTCTTATAATGTGACTGGGATAATTGAAAATGAAAACAACTTCAGTTTGGATTTGGTTTCTTCATATTACATATATGTCTTTGGTTCATCTTCCATTTTTTCATTAAGTTATTGTTTTGTTATGCATCGCTTTTATGTATTTTACTGTCAGTTCAAATAAGGCAAATGGCAGAACTTCGGTCTCATAACCCATTAGACTTGGTCTTATTTTTTCTATTTTTTTACCACAACATAGCAAGTCAATAATTCTTCAAAGACAATAGAAATATTACTATTTATCAATCCAGAATTAAAAAAGCATTCTTAATATCAACACTCATTATTTGATTTAATTGACATGCAATTCATATGGACCGGTAATAATATAGTACACAGTTGCGTGTAACATTGAGTTTTGAAGTTTAAAAAAAAGTACTTTCAATTGTGCTGATGATTTGTTGAAATTGTGACATCGCTATCATAAAACAACCTAATCTGACTGTTTTATATAAATGCAATTGGGATCAGCTTCACTTTAGAAATGTTTAAGAGGAACTAAATAACACAACCTTTTCCTTTCTGTTCAATGCTTGTGAGAAAGAGGAAGGGTGTGGGTGAAATAGACATGATAAAAAAAATAATGTATTCTCTTTCCCCAAAATAGTTGAATGATTATAAAGAGGCATTAATTTATTGTTTTTAATTCTTTATATGCACAATCTGCATATTAATTGCAATTATCTTATTTAAATTGACTTGTCATTGTAAAATTGAGGGATTTTAACACTATGTCTAACTCTTTATACTGTTAATTATTTGATCAATGGTGTGTCCAAGTGTTTGCAATGCTACAATTTTTCCTTTAAATTGTCTGAAATACTCATTCAAGTTGATAATAGAACTTACGCGGTGTGACTATATTCTTTTCAGATGTACAAATATAGCAAAATTCTAGTTAACATAAATATAATATATCATAAGTTATAAATTGCAGAGTAAAATTAGAAACAGACATCAAGAGACACAAAAACAGTAGTAGTGGTGGTAGTAGTAGTATTGTATGGCTCCACATTTAGCCTATCGATCCAAGAGTTTAGCCTCTCATTGGCAGCCTGAACTCTATCATCAAGTTTTGTAAAAGGCCAGTGAAGGATTATATTGTTGGTTGTCTCAGGACTTCCATTGTAGCGAGTACAATTGGGTGCTTCCCTGAATTGGAGTTTTGAAATTTTTTGAAAGCTTTGGAGTCATTTGCATCGAAAATATCAGCTATAGGTAGGTTAATCTTTTGAATTTAAATTTCAATAACACCAGTGTTTCATCAGTGTACATGTATTTATAACTTTCTGTCGTGATTAAGGTGGGCAAGTTTCCAGGCGTCCGTGACATCACTCGCTTCTGGCCAGAGTGGATTGTGAACCTGGTGTTTGTCGCCGTGCATCTCAGCATCACCATGGCGATGCCAGTGCCGGGCTGTCCAAGGTAGGGAGAGAGGTTGGTTGGTTGGTTGGGTTGGTTTAACGTCCAACAGCAGCACTATATAGGCTATATTGTGGACGAGCCCCAAGACGGACGTCTGACAATTTTATGTGCTGCCACACAGGGCGGGGATACCTTGACTCCTGTCTCAGCCGGTCACATTATACTGACACCGACCCAACCAGTAGGGAACGCAACAGCCAGGATTCGAACTCGGGACCTTTTGCGTCGGAAGCCGATGTTCTACCCCTGGGCCACCGCGCCCCCCGTAGGGAGAGAGAAACACAGAAACTAAAATTACGAAATGGCACCAGACTTTAAAACAAAAAAATAACTAACAAAAGAATCACTAAAAATTTGAACAAAATGACATGTGAACCTGTTTTAGGTAAAATGCACCGTGGCTGTAGCATTAAATCAAACAACTAAATACGAAACTATGAAAAGTTATGAAATTTGCATTGCTACAAGATGATGTTTTAATTAAGTGGATGTAGGTTTCCTAATCTGTTTTGGGAACATAATTAAGGAAATGTCAAAGAAAAAAGAATTGTTGATTTTCAACTTTTAAGAAACAATTGATTATGTAAGTGTAAGTAGAAACCTATCAAGATAACTAAATCTAACATTCAAAAACAATCTCAAATCTATATAAATGTTTAGTTACCACAGCTGAGAATTGTGTTCTTAAGTTACTTTATCAGATCATCTTCATTCTAGTGAAGCAAACTTAATTGTGGTGTAACAAGTCCTGCAACATCAGGATTTAAATATGGAATAAATATATAATTACACAATGATGGGGGTCTCCTTTGGAAAATATTTGTGGCAGAAAAATATTTATTGTACAAGCCCTATCGTATTTTCTGTATAGCTTGTCTAGATATTACTTTATTTCACTCAGTAGTGAGGGGTGAGGTAGCTGTGGGGTAGAGCATCGGCTTTCAACGCAGGAGGTCTGTGGTTTGAGCCCCATTCTGCCGATTTTGTCCCCTACTGTTTGGATCCCTGCCAGTATATTGTGATCAACTGAGGTAGAAGTCATGGTATCCTCGGACTGTGGCTGTGTTTCAGCACTTAAAAATATTCAGACGTTAGTCTTGGGACCCATCTACAAAATAGCCTATAATGCTGACGCTGAACACTAAGCAAGAAGAAACATCACTCAGTATTATTTTCTTTTTGGCTTGTTTCACTACAAGTTTCACTCTGTTGCATTTAAAAAAAACTCAGTATTATTTTCTTTTTGGCTTGTTTCACTACAAGTTTCACTCTGTTGCCTTTAAAAACTCAGTATTATTTTCTTTTTGGCTTGTTTCACTACAAGTTTCACTCTGTTGCATTTTCTCCCTGGCCTGTCTAGGGGCTACCTGGGTCCCGGGGGGCTCGAGCAGGGTGCCAAGTACTACAACTGTGTCGGGGGCGCCTCGGGCTACATTGATCGTACATTCTTTGGGAGCAATCACATCTATGCCAGTCCTACTTCCCAGGTAAGTTTGACGGATTTTAATTAGTTATGAACAAAAAGTAGTCAGCGTTATTGGTTAGGGAATGGAAAACATGCAAATTAAAACAAAATATACCCATACTATTTTCTGTTTTTAAAAATACGTTTTGGAAAATAAAAATAATGTGTGGCAAACTATATTGCAGAGAGAACTTCCCTTTGCAGACTCTAAGATAACTGCTTTCTTATTCTTATGACTAGGTTATCAATCTCCAACATGCCATACCTATTTTTATAATTTTTATAGGACAAAATTTCAACAGAAAACAACATCCAGGGGAGATTAAAGCACTAGCACAAACATAATCAATTTTGAATTTGATCAAAGCCACAAGTTTGCTTTTTCCTTTATACGAAAGTAAAAGTACGCTTTTAGAAAATCATGCAAAGAAGGAATATGGTACAAGATTTATAGATAATAAATGTTTCTAAAATTGTTTTTTGTTTGTTTTTTGTCTCACTTTTTTTTAAACTTCTTTTTTTGTTTTTCTGAATGCAGTGCTGCTTATTTAGCACAACTTTTTTTGCATCAGGTAGAACATATCATGTTATGTTAAATAATATCAAGAGAAATTGTATTTCTCACAGAGAGCAGATGTGATTAGGATGGAGCTAGATGGTCATGGAGGACTATGAGCTTCACATCGTTAATTTGATTTCTTTTTTAATAATATTATATGCTTAAATAAAAATTATTATTATTTTGTTTTCATTTTACTCTGCAAAATTATTCAAATCTGTGATACTGTTATAACATTTTTTAGCTCGATTAAAAATTAGACCGATCAAATTTTGAAGTTTGCAATTTAACTTCTGCCGTTCAGAAGAAGTAATATAACAATCCTAACTATGGTTGTCCAAATAATTGCAGGAAATTTACCGCAGCACTCTGCCATATGATCCAGAGGGCTTGTTGGGAACTCTGAACTCATGTGTATTATGTTTCCTGGGTCTACAGGTATGCTTTTCTGCTCCTATTGTTTTACACTTTCTCTCTTTGTGTGGGTGTGTGTGTGTTTGTCGGTCTGACCATATTTCTCTGTCTTTTGCTGCTCTCTCTATTTTTTTCTCTTTCAATATATTTCTCCGCCTCTGTCTGCCTGTCTGTCTCTCTCTCTCTCTCTCTCTCTCTTTCGCTCTGTCTTTTTGTTTGTCTTTCTGTCTGTGTCTTTCTGTCTGTCTGTTTTTCTCTCTGTCTTTCTGTCTCTCTCTCTCTCTCTCTCTCTCTCTCTCTCTCTCTCTCTCTTTCAACTCTTTTCATTTTACAAGAACTCTGTGGAAATATAATGCTTTATTGCTAGAGAAAACTAGTTTTATTATTTAAGGATTTGGTGTCTCTTTCCTTATCTGAAACTGTAATAAATGTTAACTAGATGATCAGAAAAGAAGTCTGTGTGTGCGTATGTTTGAGGCTAAGGAGTAGGGGTAGGGATAGGTGGTGAGTGGGGGGAGGGAGAGAAAAACATGCCAATGAAAAAAAAAATCACTGTTGTCTGTCTTCACTGATTCAGAGCTTATTTCCTGAGGGATAAAATTTAATATGGTTTAAAAACGCACTCAACTGTATACAAATCTGTTCAAGCAAACGGCAATGAAAAATTGTTTCCACTGCTGAAGGAATGCTCATACGTTTGCTCAAAGAACATGTGTCTGTGGCGCCGAGAAAGCCCGCAATTTCATTTGGCAACAAACAGCTCCTGTCTGAAATTCAAAGCTTTTTTTTTTTTTCGCTTTTTGGTGTTCAACTGAAAAAATATTCAAGTATTAAGCATCGCACTTGACTAAAATTTCATAGGAATACGAATTTAAATTCGAAATATATTAGAAGGGGAAGTCATAATCCTAGATCCAGCTCTGTGTCTGATAAAGCCTCTTATAATTTGGGGACTGTATTATCGTAATAGTAATGTAAATTCCGATTTAACAAATCCCAAAAAAAAAAAAAATGTCAAAAAGTGGAGACCCTGCTGTCTTTTGGCTACCCATATAAATCAAGAAGATTGACAATGCTTAACAATGACCAATGTGTAGTTGTAGTTGGGTTGGTCTAACGTCCAACTTCAGCACTATACAGGCTGTATTATGGACGGACCCCAAGACTGACGTCTGACAATTTTATGTGTTGCCACACATGAGACAGGAAGGAGATACCATGACTCACATTGAACTGACACCTACCAAATCAGTAGGGAGCAAAATTGCCAGGACTTGAACCATGAACCTTTTGCGTCGGAAGCACTGTAGACAAAATTACAAATGCAAAGTGGTATAAACTTACTCAACACCTACTTGAAGCCTAAAAGTGTGTAGTTGTCTGGTGTTGTGCCTGTAACTGTGAAAACATCTTGTTATGTTGGGTGAACTAAAAGCGTCTTTCAACTGGTCTGCTGTTAAGGGGGAGATTCTCAGGCCTAGGCAGTATACAGGTATTCCATTCCTGTTTTTTGTGTCTCAATTATACTTTTTTAAAGTTTATGGTTAATTTCTTTCTTGTAAACTAGGCTGTATATAAGTATTCCATTCATGTTTGTTTGTTGGTGTTTTTTTCCAGATATTTAACATTATGAATGCTTTGTAAGGTTCATGGTTATAATCTTTTTTTTTCTCTCAGGCTGGAAAGATCTTGTTTGTCTACACTGACTGGGTCCAGCGAACTCGCAGATTCTTCATCTGGTCACTGATCTTGGTAAGAGAAATGGTCTTGACTTCGCTTGGCTTTTGAAAAGTTACTTTGAAAATTGTAATTGAAAACAACTCTTTAGCTCTTTGTTGCTATTGTTGTTTTGTCCAGTAGTCTCTGAGCTTCCGCTCTTTTTGCCTAGGACCATGAAGAAAAAAGCATCAGTTCTTTGTAGCTGCTTTAAGGTTGAATACGAGGTGTTGGCAAAGTCAGGTTCCAAGGCATTTTCGTCTAAGTTGATAACTCAATCTGCTTGCCCATTCCTCAGTTTACCATATTGTGTGAACTATGTGGTCTCACTCTACGACCAATCTGGTTTTTTTAAAGTTTGTCCCACAAGTCCAGTTGCATAAGGAATGCTTCATTACTTAGATTAGGCTAGAAAATATTACCACAAATGTTGAGCTTAATTTGAAATGGTGCAAATAGTTCAACATTCCAGTTCAGATTTTCTCCCTAGTTTAATAACTTTATGTTTGTATGTCTTATTTGTTATCGCTAAGTCTGTATCGAAATAAGAAAAGTTTTGGTTAGATCCTCTATCAAGATTTGTCTCATGATAAACCTCTTATCTATTGCCAAAATGTAAAGCTTGCTCCTTATTTGGACTTTGTAGTTATACTTTTGAAAATATTGTTTTACCTATCACAAGTCTTTAATCAAAACATTGTTGTTCTGTGTTTATATTTTCTTCAGAAATTTAGAGGTAAGACAGAGATTTCTTTTTTCATCAGTCTTTTAAGAAAAATATATATTTACTTTTTGCCAACATTGTTTTTGAACAGGGTGGTCTCGGTATCTTGCTTTGTGAAGGATCTCTCAACGATGGTTGGATCCCAATCAACAAAAATTTATGGTACGCTATACCTTTATTACTATGCTAAAAGAAAGAAATACAAAAGAATACAAGGAAAATGAAAAGACTTAGAGTAAACTGAATTTTTTTTACTGAAAATATGGAAAGCAATCAGCCAAATTCTGTTGTTTGCCAAATTATCTATTTAAGATGACAATACAAAAAAAATGTTTTTATGAGGCTCCTAAAATTTAAAATTTTGGACAATATACCGCAAGAGTCCAAATAATAAGGCTACGGTAATTATTCGTTACAATTTTGTAAAGAATATGGATTTTTTCTCATAGTATCTTGTATGCTTTATTCAAAACTTGTATAGCACAAACTGTGGCTATTTGTACAAAATAGTCTTTGGTCAGAGAAAGCAATTCTCTCTCTCTTAGTGTAATGTCTCCTTGTTTTCATGAAAGGTTCTATATGACTATCAAACCAAGAACCTCCCGATAGGTCGATAACGCTCTACAAATGGAAGCCAAACTCCTCGGATAATTACATAATTTTTTAAGCATTGTGCTTTTATAGCTTGGAGATACATTTTTTAAATTGTTTCAAGGTTTATGACTTTTCTCAAACTTGATGATGAGATGAAATTCTTATAACTTTAAAACCTGCAAAACCGCATTCGTGAGATACAAGGATTCAATATGTTATCCACTAGCTGTAATCCTGGTATATCGGGATTTTTTGGGTCCCCCTTTTTTCAGATTTAATTTTTAGATTTGACTTAACTTTATTACGGCTCGTAATTACCGTTCATTTGGGTTAATTGCCGTGCTGATTTTAAGAAATTGAAAATGATCTGTTGTTGTTCCATGTCGCATGTGATTCAGGTCCCTGTCTTACATCCTGGTTATGTCTGCCATGTCATTCTTCCTGCTCATGATCTGCTACATCCTGATTGACGTCTACAAGCTGTGGAGTGGGGCGCCTTTCTCCTTCGCAGGTTTGTTTTTGTTTTGTTGCATAACGTCCAACGTCAGCACTACATAGGATATAATTATTGTAGACGGGTCCCAAGACTGATGTCTGATAATTTCACACGAGACAGGGTGGGGAGACCTGGTCTCCTGTCTCAGATTGTGACATTATACTGACACGAACTAACCAGTAGGGAACAAAAGTGGCCAAATAACGTTTTGATAGATCGTGGGACTCAAACCAGGGGCCGTTAGATTGGGTGACCAACGCTAAGTTGAACCAGTTGGCCTCCCTCACAAATGAATAAAATATCAATATTGATTTGAGATAACCATGAGAGGGGGATTTTTTTTTTATATTAAAAAGTTAGCAGATCAGAGTTCAGTAAAGAGGGGTTATGTTTGTTTGTGAATGTTATTCAATATGCCGCACTGCTTTGTGCGGAAAAGTTTAGGAGAAAGGAAATGATCCAGTTGGCATCCTGTCCTACATGGTGAGAAGATCCCGAATCGGGTACCCAGGACTTGACCAGATCACTTATTACTGAAGCCACCCAATTAATAGGACAAATAAAATGCAGTATTGAGACCAGGATTCAAACTGCAAAACCTCTTGAATGAGAGACCACCCCTTTAACCCCATTGCCACCATGCTCCCTCATTTTTTGGTTTATCTTGTTAAGACTTTTCAAAAGAAATCAGGTGTCATGTACAAAGCGATGCTGGTTTAAATGGTGGACTAGACTAGCTGAATCTTTTTTAATTGCCTTAAGGTGTTAACATGGTAGTTTTGTGACTTGAAGTAATTTACATGAATGCCATAAATCTTTTATTATTTTTTAAATTTGTGTGTGTGTGTGTTTCGAGCGTGCATGTCATAGTACTTTATTGTTTTTGCCATTATTTTTGTTGTGTCTCTGTCATAATTTCCATAGCCCTTTATTAGTATTGTTCTTTTGTGTTAATAGATGTGAATGCCATAGCCCTTTATAGTTAATGTTATTTTTTTATTCTTGTTTCAGGCATGAATGGCATAGGCCTTTATTGTTATTTTTTTGTTTGTTTCAGGCATGAATGGCATAGCCCTTTATTGCTATTGTTATTTTTTTGTCTCAGGCATTAATGCCATAGCCCTTTGTTATTGTTATTTTTTTATTCTTGTTTCAGGCATGAATGCCATAGCCCTCTATTGTGGACATGAATTTTTCTCTGGCCGGGCTCCCGTTTACTTTGCCGTACCTGAGACACACGGGGCTCTCCTGGCCATCAACCTCTGGGGAACGGCCTTCTGGGTTCTGGTATCCATATACTTCTACTACAACAACATCTTTCTCTCTGTGTAGACAGATACATCATTTATCTTTCTGTATAGAGATAGAGATATACAACATATTTCTTTCTCTAGCTGTATAGAGATAGAGATATAAAAAATATTTCTTTCTTTAGAGAGGGAACAGCCTAAGCGCTCTGGATTACTCAACAATGAGGTCTAGTGTCATCTGTGGAGCATGACATTTTAGAAGTTGAAGAAAAGGAAAGTGAAGCAGTCCAAATGGAAAGAAGGAAGTTGTCTCCCAACTAATATATCCCCAGTTCCGCAACGGGCACCCTGTATGACTGGATGTTAAAAGCAGTTTGACAACATCAAAAATTATAATCATAAAGAAAATTTATGTGTGGCCAGGTGCCTGATATCTCTCATGGCAACAATTTAACTTCACGTGGAGTATTGGTTGTTTTTGGCAAACATTCCTGTGGCTCTGGTATGAAAATATCGAGTCCTGTTTTGGAGAGATTACACAATACAAACATTTTAATGAATTCCCAGTGATAGCTTTGCATTTAGCTTTGAATTCTGGCCATGCATAATCCAGTATTTAAAAATCTTGACGAAATTTTTTTTTTTTTTTACAAATATAACATACAAAATAAGTTTGTAAACATGTTTCACCCACATGATTGCGTAGATGATATAAATTACTGTACATAAGTCACACTGGTTTTTTTTTTTTAATGTTGCTGGTGTTAAGTTTGGTTATCATTAGCTATGATGTGGCTGCTATTGTTCAGGTGGTTTGTGTTACATTAGGGGTTTTTGTTTTCTTTTTACAAAAATATTTTTGGTGTCACAGAAGTTCAGATTCTATTTCTCTTTCATCTGTATTTCTTGGTGTGGTAGGGAATGCATTGCTTCACTGTGGGTGTATAATGTATATAATCGTAACATGTTTTATTCATTATGGCAATTAATGCCATGGTAAATAGTTACTTGGTGCCTTTACGGGATAATTTATACCTATTAATATGCACATTTAATAATAACTGTATGAGTATATCTATGTTTTTCTCATCCTCCACAATGCCATATGACTAATTATACATGCGGTGAGTGTGCCTGTTGTTATTTTTATTTATAAAGATGAAACTAGAATATTTACTTGGATTTCGAGACTAATTAGTGTTATGAGCTGTTTGGAAATCTTCTGAAGTAAAAATCTTAGCGATATTTTTTTATTCCAATAATAGTAATTATTATTATTATTATTATTATTATTATTATTATTATTATTATTATTATATGATAATAATAATAATAATAATAATAATAATAATAATAATAATAATAATAATAATAATAATAATAATAAATTGCATTTATTTAGTGCCCTCCATTTTGAAATATAGAAAATCTCCAATCGCTTTACAATTACATGGTATACCCTAATAAAAAAATATATTCAAACAAATGTACATCAAATTAATCTGTTAGATGTCATGCAATAAAATATCTTGACTGAATAAATTTACTCAAAAATTAATCTGTAAATGGCAGGCAATAAACAAACCTTTATGAACAAATGTAAGTAAAAATGTATCTGTAAATATTTTGCAGCATATTCTCTTATATGAAAAAATATAATAAAAAATTATATAAACGCAACGCAACTTTGAACGCTGTATAATAAATAAGCGTATGTGAACACATATGCCTTGTGAAAAAGTATAGACTATCACAATTGTCATAGCTAAAGAAAGGTGCTGCCACCTTAAAACAAACAAAAATAACCGATACAAATCATGCGTAAACAGTTAAAAGTTTGATACCTAGTTTAACTTTAAATGAAATATAATTAATTATAAAATCTACGTTAAAAGATCCATACACAAAAAAAAAGTAGCAACTTAAGAGCCGAAAATAGAGCTTTTTTAAAATGCACTCTCCCTAATCTCTCGTGGAAGGCAATTCCAAACATGTGGTCCATGACACTGAAATTATCGGTTGCCAAATGATTTTTAATTTAATTAGTTTTAGGCTTTACAAAGTAAAGTTTTATCTCTTGTAGATCCTATACATAGAGATACCTTGCTCAGATTAAGGTGAAAAGGTTCTTGTAAATATGTGGGGCCAAATCATTCAAGCATTTAAAAACAGTAGTAGCACTCTTGTATTCCATTCTTTCTTTTACCAGCAACCAATGTAATGAATTTACTTGGGGCTTTACATGCTTTTTTTGTCTTTTTCTTGTAAATTACCTTGGCTGCATGATTTTGGACTTTCTGAAGTTTGTTTAGTTGGTCAACTGAGGGACCAGAAAGTAGTGCATTGCCGTAGTCTTTTTTGGATATACCAGAGACAACATTAATCTTATAGCGACATCAAAATACTAGTGAAATACAATAAAACGGCTGCACTCTACTCACATATTTGTGTAGCAACTCATCACTGTAAAAGTCACTGTCGATCTGGTACTCATATCAATCTTGAAGCGATACTGCTTTTCAGGTTAAACCAAGTCAGAGTTGATTATAGAAAGGAATCACTGCATTATGCAATGAAAGCTCTAACCTCAGATTGAGAAATCAAGATATCTTAGTCTCTAACTGGTTCAGCCAATGCTACAAAGATTCTATAAGACAATGTATTTTTTTTTTACTTACAACATGTCTCTCAGAGGCAACGAAGAAACAATTTTCCATCTATTGTAAAGACCTTAAATGTAAACATGTTAATTTTTCTCTTTTCCTGATCTCTATGTATGATACAATTTCTTTGCTTTATCGTTGTAAATTTAATCTTTGAACGTTATACAGGTTTATGATATTATCAATTTGTGAATGTAGTTTGTACCTTTGCCTTTCAAAAAAAAGGAAAGAAAGATATGCATCTAGGTTGCACATGTAATTATGAAATTTATTCATATACTTTAAATATTAAACCAAAACCTCAATAGATTATTAGTGATTCGACTGAGATAAAAGCAAAGAACCAAAAATATTTATTAATACCCTTAGGCAGACCTTTACAGATGGCACACAGCAAACATAACACGCTAGTCAAAGAAAATTGAACACAGTAATTTAGAGTAACGCACTTCATAGGCATCACAGTCGTCACAGCACAGAGGTGACGAAACACTCACTTGCTGAGTTGCTTGTTTTTTGTGACATGTGATGCCAACGTTAGCGGTTACATCTAAGGAATTCAAAAACTTGTGATGGATCATGAAATTTGTTGGCCCTATTTAGTAAACATGGTTTAATCCCTTGATTGATGGGGTTTGGCAATTTGCTTGGTGGTAGAGTACACAGCTTCAAATCAGACAACCCTTGTTATGTCGCACCATCAGGAGAAAAAAAAACAATCGGATTTCGTCCCCTACTGATTAGGTAGATGTCAATTTTTTTTTAAACTGAGACAGGAGTCGTAATAACCACGGTCTGTCTCTCTTTAGCAAGATGATGTAAACAATAACAGACTAAATTAGCCTCAGTACCCATGGCCATATAGAATCCAACTGGGGTACATAGGGGACGTCAAATTTGCGAAGAGATTTGCTTTTTCTGACAAAAGCAACAACTGTTTGATACCAGTAGATATTTCCAATGCTTCTCGTGTCTTTTCATTGTTTACTTGTATTAAATTTTCATTCTTCTGGATTTACTAGTCATTATATTTATGGTACCATGTGTACAGTTGTCATGTATGATATATAAGTTATGATGGAAAACGGAACCTTAACCTTGATAATACTGTAACAGTTAAAATTGTGAATTGGGACTGGACAAAAATGTTGACTATACGCAGTTCAAACTTACTTCAACAAAGAAGAAAAAAATCTAAACTGGGATCACCATGTGTTGTTGAGTTAAGACTTGAAAAGTGTTGACCTAAGGTTTGCAACAAGCACAAAGCATTTAAACAATTTTAAAAGTGTAATGTTTAACAAACACATGTATTGTTTTTTTTATAGTTTTTGTGTGCTACTGCTAGTCTCAAACGATGAGTCTAGTTGTGGTTCAGAGTTGACCTAAGGTTTGCAACAAGCACAAGGCATTTAAACAATTTTAAAAGTGTAATATTAAAAAACACATGTAATGATTTTGATAGTTTTTGTGTGCTACTGCTAGTCTCAAATGATGAGTCTAGTTGTGGTTCAGATGTAGCCGCAGAAAAATAAGCAACCTATTGAGACATTTTCTAATAGCTGTCTGGGTGAAAGATTTGCTTCATTTCAAAGCAAACTAACATTTCTAGTAATATCTTCTCACCTAATCATAGTATTTGAGAAATCGTCGAGTAACTAGACTTCATTTTGTGAAATGAGTACAATTTTTAAAATAATTTCTATTTTGTTTCACTTTGTACAAAATGAGCAACTTTTTTATTGCAATATGATATATAAACATGACTACGTTTTTGAGCAAAGTTATTTTTTTAAATGTAAATCTATGTAACTTGGATTCCACAGAATTAACTTTACACTTTCAGTCCATCATAATAGGTTTGAGCACGAGTTTCCTTCTCACAAATGTTTTTGTTATAATTCCTCTACTCGCTTCAATATATTTGCATACTCTTTACTATTTATGCTCATGTAGTTTTCTGAGGTGATAACTGAGTTTAAGAACTTATTCTTAGTACAGTGTAGGATTTCAGTATAGTTAAGGACTATTGAAGTACAAATTTGTAAAAATCTTGAGTTTTATGCTTTTTAACAAAGCTCACTGGACAAAATGAAAGGCATCTAAGTTTGCTAATAAAACTTTGTGTCCAAACAATTACCAAAACATCTTACAATTAAGACGAATGAGACCAAGAGAGCAAGTCTCAGAAAGCATTGAGTTAAGCTTTTTGTATATCTTAGACTATTATACTATTATAGCACTACCACACTACCATAGACCGTGTGTAGTTCTCCCTGTTCTCCCTATCCCAACCACATCAAGTCGCAAAGAAAGATGGGCTTATTGAGAATGATGCCGGGTATAAAGAAAATACATGTGACTCACTGTGTATATGCTTTAATGCGAACCAAGCTGTTCTTGTCCTCTGAACTTCCCCTCCCAAATATTGATTAATAAATTATGTGGTGCAATGTAACAGCAACTGAATGCACAAACCAAGAGAAGACTTTACTTGAATCCTAAGAATATGCACAGTGCAGGATCCTTCTTGGGTACCTAGAAAACACCAAACTAGGAGAGAATTAATAATAAAGTCCTTATACTCATTCCCAATCACCATATGATTTGATAAGCCCATATTTAAAGATTTGATGCCTCATATTTATTTTTAAAACTGTCAACATGCCTTTGTAAATAGCCTAATTTGTTGTTGTATCATGGTTCAACAAAACTCCATGATTGTTGTTAGAGATTGCATTGCATAACTTGTATACCAATATGGTTATTTGTATATTGTGGGATAAAATATTCTTAACTGAAGATTAGAAAGATTCTTTATAGGTACCTTTATTTCAGACTTCATTGTATTCTTTCAAAGGTAACAGATGATTTAAAGGAAATGAGATGGCTCGTCAGAGAAAAAAAGTACTTGCACATATTTATCGTATTTTGCACCCAACAGTTGATGGCCTGGGATCATCAACTCATTCTTAAAACTTTTTCTTTCACAGTTCCTACATTTACTGCCTGTAGCTGTGATAGGCAAATTTTCTCTTCTTTTTTTATCACAATGTTAAAGCAAGTAATAAGCATAGATCTATGAATCATTGTTCATGTTGTGCAAAACTCACTTTATTTTTGTACCACTAATTCTTTTACCAATATGTGAAGGGACTTATTCTTTTTAAATTCTAATAAATTCAAGTTTATTACAACTTTGTATTTTGCTTTTTGGGTTTGTATGTTTTGTTACTTTTGTATTGTTATATTTTCAAGCTTAGAAATTCAACCCAAGGATATTTTATTTTTTTGAAACCTAACAATAAAAAGACTGTTATACCTGAGTTGAATTAAAAAAGCACATTTATACTCATCTCGTGACCTGTAGGGTTTCTTTATTATAGATCTGTGTTATGAATGGTTAAATAGAAGAAAGAAAAAAAGCAACGAACTAAGGTCTAAGTCGAGTGTATATATAGAAAAGTGTAAAAAAAATTTCAGGTAATACATTTATTCTTTTTTTTTCCTTAGAAAGGGAAGGGAGAATTAATACCTGAAACCACCCGCTTTATTCCTTTGCTGAGAATGTTATCAGCATTTATCTACACAAATTTGGATGATGAGATACTTTTTGGTGCTTAAATAATGCTTACATACTCTTTGTGGTCTTTATATAATGTAATTCAAAGTTACTACCATTTGTTATAGATTTTTATGTAGAATGCAAAGTAACAGAACAGACCATAAAATCAAACACACAATATATATCAAAATATGAAGCCCAAAGTGTATAAAAATAGAACCATTTTATTTTTGCTCCTGGATTCATACAAGAAATACCAAGCAATTCTAAGCTAAGTTGGAATATTGACAAACCCTCAGTGCAACACCTGTCACTCAGATTTAACCAGAGGAGAGTAAGAGTCCTTCCCTCTCACCAAACAGGCCAATTCTAGGTGACAGATGCTGACTTAATTATTCAAAGAAAGAACATAATCTATGGTTTTACACTGTACATATCATTATCAATAGCATTCAATTAAGCTGAAGAATAACTTCAAAGTGGATAATCAAAAAATTCTGACTTATAAATTCATTACTTTAATTTTATGTGCTGATCTGCATACCCCTTTAACAATTCAAACAATATAATCTTCATGTCAGATTAGGTGCCACCTTATCAACTCTGATTTTATAAGTTGTGTGAAGAAGATAAATTCGAACTTAAAATTATTCAAATTCATTAAATTTTCCAGATAGCGTAAACGGTATGCGAATATAGAAAACTAAATGGTCATCCATTTAACAAAGGAGTCATAGAACAAAGTTTGTCCTTTTCTTACTCCAAAAATACCTCTAAGATTGAGTGAATTAGTGTTAGTTGTTAAATTTTAAGTGATCGAAGACCTTGATGGTGTCAAATGGCAATGGGTAAGAACATGTGGTGATCCACTGTAACAAAAATACAGTGATCATTGCTCAATAAGTTGTCAGTTTCAGTTCATTGCTGAAACATGCACAAAATTCAGGATGATTTGAACCCTTTGTGTTCAAAATAGATGGTATTTAACAACTAATATGATATACTAGATCACTACTACAAACAGGACTAAAGTGAAATCATAGATGGTGAAAAGTGTGCATTAATATAGTTATCAGATCTTGGAAAGGTTTATGTTGGGGCTACAAGTACTGTGCAGACGGGATATACTTTATATAGTTGTTTTTCTTCATATTACACGTTTTAGTTTTAAAAAAAATAGCAAAAAAAAATAATCAGTGTTTTGACTTCTCAGTAAAGTAAAAAAAAAAATTATTATCTTTGTTCTTGATTCAGTTGTGACATCCAACATAAAAAACTAGCCCATACACTGCTACAACTGTTGTGAATGTGTCTTAAGATTAACATCTATCTGACACCTGAGCTGCCACATAGAGACAGAGTGGAGAGACCAAGACTTGTGCCTCTGCTGGGCACATTGGACTGACAGTAGACACCAACCCAATCAGAAAAGAACAAGGCTCTACCACTGAATCACACAACTTCACTTCTTTGTGTTCCAACACTTTTTACTGATTAGTCAAAACATCCATCCGTGACTGAAGCAGAATAGCAGCATATTGTGTAATAAATTATGAATGAGTAGCATTGACACTATGCTGTGTTGCGAAAGCAAGAAAAAAAAAAAAGAATAACACGTCATTCCCACATAAGCATCTACATACAAAACACATCGAAAACTTTGTACAAATGTATGGACATAATTATGCACCAACGGTTAGTCAAGAAAAACACCATTTTCACTAAATGACTTTAGGCTTTGCATAGGTAAATTTTAAGTTATTTTTCAAGCTATTGCTTTTTTTTAAGTTAGAAAATTGATGTCACGTCTACAATGATATAATGATGACAAATTTTGTTGGAGCACAAATCATACAAGACAAAATAAAATATATAAAAAAAAATAAAAGTATCCCTCTAAAAAACTCGTTAACATCTAATAAAACCTGCAAGAAAATGCCATATATAAAAGAAGTAATAAATAAAAAGGGTACAGCAATATTTAAGTAGAAATACCACAGAATCAATAGTATTAGCAAGACATCCAGTCTTACAAAATCTTTATTTCAGTTTCAGCAGTAAAAAAATATGTACTGTGAAATGTATGCCACCTTCAGGCAAAACAAAGTTTTATGAATATAATAATCAGGACATGGCTGCTTTGTGTTCAAATACACCTTGGAAAGATCATAAGCAAAAACAAAAAAGAAAGAGAAAAAATAGAAACAGACAATTTCATTTCAGTGAGCATTTAATGTATATTCACTTCTTGTAGCTGTGGGGTTCTTTCTAGGGTTGTTTTTTTTTTTTTTTTGTTTTTTTTGTTGCATTTGTTTCTCCCAATTATTTCCAAAACGTACAGAAAGTATTTAACCTAAGATAGGTACATGTATATGAATCATTCAAAGGGTAGCATTTTTGTCCAGACAAAAAGAACATAAAATGCATAGGATACAATGCCAAGCACACTGGATCAATCTGTCACTATTAAAACTATAGTATTGGTCCATCAGGAAATTACAGGTAAATATATCTTCTCAAAATGACATGCCTTAGATGAAGTGAAAACAGTTAATAACATATAAGCATATCTTCCCAAAATGAAATGCTTTAGATGAAGTGAAAACAGTTAATAAAATATAAGCATATCTTCTCAAAATGACATGCCTTAATAACATATAAGCATATCTTCTCAAAATGACATGCTTTAGATGAAGTGAAAACGGTCAACACCAAAAACTTGAAACTGACGAATGGGTTTAAGTTATATTTAAAAAAATTAAAATGAAAGTAAAGCAACAAAGATGCAGCTGTTTAAAGATCCAACATGGGAGTAAAAAAATTATTTGACCGCTTGATGACTGTATTTTTGTTACAGTGGGTCATCACATGTGCTTACCCATTGCCATTTGACACCATCAAGGTCTTCGATCACTTAAAATTTAACAACTAACACTAATTCACTCAATCTTAGAGGTGTTTTTGGAGTAAAGAAAGGACAGACTTTGTTCTATGACTCCTTTGTTAAATGGATGACCATTTTAGTTTTCTATATTTGCATACCATTTAAGCTATCTGGAAAATTTAATGAATTTTAATAATTTTAAGTTATATATCATCTTCTTCACACAACTTATAAAATCGGAGTTGATGAGGTGGCACCTAATCTGACATGAAGATTATATTGTTAAAGGGGTATGCAAATCAGCACATAAAATTAAAGTAGTGAATTTATAAGTCAGAATTTTGTGGTTATCCACTTTGAAGTTATTCTTCAGCTTAATTGAATGCTATTGATAATGATATGTACAGTGTAAAACCATAGATTCATACAAGAAATACCAAGCAATTCTAAGCTAAGTTGGAATATTGACAAACCCTCAGTGCAACACTTGTCACTCAGACTTAACCAGAGGAGTCCTCCCCTCTCACCAAACAGGCCAATTCCAAGTGACAGGTGCTGACTTAATTATTCAAAGAAAGAACATAATCTCTGGTTTTACACTGTACATATCATTATCAATAGCATTCAATTAAGCTGAAGAATAACTTCAAAGTGGATAACCACAAAATTCTGACTTATAAATTCACTACTTTAATTTTATGTGCTGATTTGCATACCCCTTTAACAATATAATCTTCATGTCAGATTAGGTGCCACCTCATCAACTCCGATTTTATAAGTTGTGTGAAGAAGATAAATTCGAACTTAAAATTATTAAAATTCATTAAATTTTCCAGATAGCTTAAATGGTATGCAAATATAGAAAACTAAAATGGTCATCCATTTAACAAAGGAGTCATAGAACAAAGTCTGTCCTTTCTTTACTCCAAAAACACCTCTAAGATTGAGTGAATTAGTGTTAGTTGTTAAATTTTAAGTGATCGAAGACCTTGATGGTGTCAAATGGCAATGGGTAAGCACATGTGATGACCCACTGTAACAAAAATACAGTCATCATTGCTCAATAAGTTGTCAGTTTCAGTTCTTTGCTGAAACATGCACAAAATTCAGGATGATTTGAACCCTTTGTGTTCAAAATAAAACAACTAATATGATATACTAGATCACTACTACAAACAGGACTAAAGTGAAATCATAGATGGTGAAAAGTGTGCATTAATATAGTTATCAGATCTTGGAAATGTTTACGTTGGGGCTACAAGTACTGTGCAGACGGAATATACTTTATATAGTTTTTCTTCATATTACACATTTTACTGTTAAAAAAAAAAGCAAAAAAATAATCAGTGTTTTGACTTCTCAGTAAAGTAAAAAAAAAAATTATTATCTTTGTTCTTGATTCAGTTGTGACATCCAACATAAAAAACTAGCCCATAAACTGTTACAACTGTTGTGAATGTGTCTTAAGATTAACATCTATCTGGCACCTGAGCTGCCACACAGAGACAGAGTGGAGAGACCAAGACTTGTGCCTCTGCTGGGCACATTGGACTGACAGGAGACACCAACCCAATCAGAAAAGAACAAGGCTCTACCACTGAATCACACAACTTCACTTCTTTGTGTTCCAACACTTTTTACTGATTAGTCAAAACATCCATCCGTGACTGAAGCAGAATAGCAGCATATTGTGTAATAAATTATGAATGAGTAGCATTGACACTATGCTGTGTTGCGAAAGCAAGAAAAAAAAAAAAAGAATAACACGTCATTCCCCCATAAGCATCTACATACAAAACACATTGAAAACTTAGTACAAATGTATGGACATAATTATGCACCAATGGTTAGTCAAGAAAAACACCATTTTTACTAAATGACTTTAGGCTTTGCATAGGTAAATTTGAAGTTATTTTTCAAGCTATTGCTTTTTTTTTAAGTTAGAAAATTGATGTCACGTCTACAATAATATAATGATGACAAATTTTGTTGGAGCACAAATCATACAAGACAAAATAAAAAATATAGAAAAAAAAATTTAAATGTATCCCTCTAAAAAACTCGTTAAACATCTAATAAAACCTGCAAGAAAATGCCATATATAAAAGAATAAATAAATAAAAAGGGTACAGCAATAGTTAAGTAGAAATACCACAGAATCAATAGTATTAGCAAGACATCCAGTCTCACAAAATATTTATTTCAGTTTCAGCAGTAAAAAAAATATATAATGTGAAATGTATGCCACCCTCAGGCAAAACAAAGTTTTATGAATATAATCATCAGGTCATGGATGCTTTGTGTTCAAATACATCTTGGAAAGATCATAAGCAAAAAAAAAAGAGAAAAAAGAGAAACAGACAATTTCATTTCAGTAAGCCTTTAATGTATATTCACTTCTTGTAGCTGTGGGGTTCTTTCTAGGGTTGCTTTTTTTAAAGTTTTTTTATTTGCATTTGTTGCTCCCAATCATTTCCAAAACGTACAGAAAGTATTTAACCTAAGATAGGTACATGTATATGAATCATTCAAAGGGTAGCATTTTGTCCAGACAAAAAGAACATAAAATGCATAGGATACAATGCCAAGCACACTGGATCAATCTGTCACTTTTAAAACTATAGTATTGGTCCATCAGGAAATTACAGGTAAACATATTTTCTCAAAATGACATGCCTTAGATGAAGTGAAACAGTTAATAACATATAAGCATATCTTCTCAAAATGGCATGCCTTAGATGAAGTGAAAACGGCCAACACCAAAAACTTGAAACTGACGAATGGGTTTAAGTTATATTAAAAAAATGAAAATGAAGCAACAAAGATGCAGCTGTTTAAATATCCAACATGGGAGTAAAAAATTATTTGACTGCTTTGTGTGTCTTAACAGAAATGAAACCGTGGAAAACTTTATGATACTACACCCCCCTCAAAAAACAAAACAAAAAACATCAGCAAAAAATGTGATGTACAAGTAAAAGCATGAATTTACTGTAAGTAAGGAATTTATGTAGCTGATTTTGAGTATCAGGAATGAGAAATATCAATATGTAAAACTGATGGGCTTTTTTTTTACTATCAGTTTTTGGCAAGAATATCAATAAGTTGTTTCAAAAAAGTCAACTGACTGGTGGGCCATGAAAGAGACAGTAAGTTGTTTTCTTCAAAGATTAAAGCATAAAAAATAAAATTTAAAGCAAAACACAAAAAAACACGAAACAAAATCTTAGCATTTCTAAACCATGACTTTTTAACTCATTGATGATCTATAGAAAAACAGAATACTGTAATGCATATCTAGTTTTTTTTAAAGAAAAGTCGGGATCTAAGATTTGTCAATAATTATAAAAACTGGTTTCATACAAATCTGTAACAAAATCTCAAAAAGAAAAGATAATTAAACCTCCTGCATGTGCCATGAAAATATGAAAAGAACATGAAATACTATTCAAAAGCAATACTTATAGTTAGTGTCAAATTTGGCATTACACATAATTACACCTCAATTTAAAATATTGCAGTGGACATATATTCAAAGCATGCAGATAAAATGTGTATTAAAAACAACAGGGGTATTCTCTGAGCAACAAATCTAACATTCCCTCGGTACTACATAACAATTAACATTGTAAAAAGATAATGAAAAAAAAAATTATAGTTCTCTCTTCATAAACATGTATGTGGTACGAGGTATAAAAATGCCTCCGATATGCAAATAGTTGATATTAGTTTCGAAAGACAAATGCGCAATAATTCCATTCAGCACTGGATTTTTATCAATATGTGATGTGAACCTTGCTTAGTTACTATCTGCAGGCGATGATCATTTCACTATTTCTCACATTAGTTGATTTGCTCATATAATTACAATGTTCTTCAATTCTAAGATAATGTGCTCTATATGAATCTGTTTTTCATGAACAATTTTGAGATCTTTTATTGAATTCTTTTTCTGTCAACATAAAAAAAAATATCTACCAAAGGGTCACACACAGAAAAACAAATATAAGGAACTGTTACATCAATTTAATATTTAACCACCAGAGAATGAAAACTAATTTTTCCTTCCTTGCTTCTCTAGTTATAACTCAATCCAACGGCAGTTATGTAAATTTGTAAATTCCTGTCAAAGATTGGCTGCAGTAAGTGTAAGTTTTAACCAGAACTTGTGTATTGATTTTGATTAAGGAAAAAGAAAAAAATTGCAACAATGATTCATCTAGTTACATTTATCGAAAACAAAAACAGAAAAAGAAGGATAAGAGAAATACATTTACCCATTAGTTATAACATACAAATACATGTTATGAGCAGAATAATAAAAAATATTATTTACTGTTACATGATGATATAACGATAGAATACCCAACAGCTAATGCAACAAACAATACTCGGAGAGTGTGCTGCAATAATATTTTATAAAGCTCACACGAATCCCCACTTCAGAACTAGCTCATTTCATCTCATTCCTACTTTTTTTTAAATTTGGAAAGAAAAGTTTGCAAAATTTTGAGGAAAACTAACTGGTGCATTTTCAACTGGGGTGAGTCTGGCACAAGTAAGAATGTACAAAATTTGTAGTGTCGTAAAAAGCACCAAAAGTAATCTTGGAGGTTAAAAAAATGTTATCTAGGATTTCTAAAGCCATAGATGATCTTTTTATTTGGCAAGGAAAAAAGACCAATATTGATGCTTAGAAGGCTCTGGATCAAAACTAGTGTTAGCACCTTGAGGCTAGAGAGCCAAAATTGCCTCACAATTTATTTTTTTCTCAACAACAGAAAATGCCAATAACTTTCAGCTGCAAGATACATGTAGTTCCCTACTATGTAATAAGAACTTTTGAAGAGTCAACTGGATCATGTTTTTACTGAACTTTTTACAGCAGCGTACTGGATTAAAATCTCAAAACACCCCTCAAAATAATGTCAGTAATGTCATTAGAGGAAATTTTTTTTGAAAATGTAGATCTACTTCTTTATCAAATTAAGTTTATTCGTATGTTTTATTTTTATTGTATTGGGAGCGAAATGAGGATGGTTGACTCTAGTCTAACATGTGATGCAGTAAACCACAGAAACTTAACTTACGGTAGTAATCCGATAAGAAATCACCATTTGCGTCTTTCTAACCAATTCCAATTTTCACTCCTTTATCAATTTCTTTAATGTCCAGTGGACCAACCCGATTAACAAAATCCATCACAGACCAAAGTTTATTTCTAGATTCTTTTTCTAATCAACAAATCATGAAAGTCTAGTCTAGATCTAGATACTCCTCCGACTGCCCTAGTTAGGACCTAGTCCAAGTACATGTGGTGGCACTTTAAATCACACAAAATAAATCCAACTAAAGTCTTTGATCGATATTTAGTTTTTACACAAATCCTATATTCTGAACTCAAATAGAATGACCGGATGTTGTTACTTTGTTAGTGAATAAGACACGCTCAGTGATTTCAGTGTCAATGCATGGCTGCGCAAAAACTGATGGATAACTTTGACGGACCTTGACAGAACTCACAAGAGTGATTTTTTTTTTTTTTACTCAACTCCATAAATTTACGAAAAATTATTGACATCACTGTACTAGAGATAGAAATAAAGATGACCATGAATGAACAGGAGATATCTCAAGAATGGAAGACATTTATAGATGGAAAATAAGAACAACAAAATGGAGAGTAAGGTAGACCAAAACAGAAAAGAAGGAGCAATTTATTTAGATCAGGAACAACCAAGCTAAGTGGGTTTGGAAAGCAAAAGATAAAAGATGAAAGAGGCCTTCTGGAAATCAGTCTACTCGCAACAGTGGAAAGATGTCATAGCACAGGTATAAGGTACAAGACACAGGACACAGGGAACAAGAGAGTTCTGAGGCAGGTGATATAATGTAAGTACATGAATGAACAATATAGAAAAAGCATATCATGATCAGGGTATGAAAAACTCCTGTAATTGGAAACCACAGATATTGTGGCTAAAGGAAAGTAGACTGCATGCAAGAAGAGGTATACAAAGAAGTTCAAATGCATGTCATTAAAAACAATGATCTGTATTGAATTTCATTGTAGGCATTTCCTTCCGTTGATATGAGAATGTATAGATTGGAAAAGAACAATTTCTTTAATCTTATTTGTTTTTCAATAAGAATTGTACAGAACAGATGGGTGTGACATGGCATTGATTGAAATGAAGCATAATTTACAATATTGCAACAAATTTCAGATTTCTCTTCCATGGAAATTTCAATGTTCATTATACGGACAAAATGGCCGCACCCTTCAACCTCTAGCTTTAAAATCCTTATAAAAAAAGACAAGCAGCCAACAGATAGCCATTACAGACATGGAAACGGATCTATATCACAGGTTTTTTCTATAACAATTTGTATCTTGTAGTCATAGCAACTGCAGTTTCTCAATTCAATAGCCTCCTATTGATCAGAGAAAATGTAACACATGCAAAATTCGTTAAGGAAAGAGTGAGTAAATCTACCAGAGGCATCAAAATGATCATATTTGATTACAAAAAAAAATAGAATAAAATGAAAAAAGGAAACAGAGCAACATAACTTCTAGGGTTACAAACAAAAATAGAAGTTAAAAAAATATAGAAATTCCTTAATATGTCCCAAAGTCTAAACTCTGACTTATTAGGAGATATCTAAAGCCAATTTGAAAAAAAAAATCCTTTATGTTTGTTATTGACACTGTAAAGTTATTCTATTTTTATAACAAGTTAAAATAAAATATTTCAGTTAAATTCTCAGTCCACCACTGTAAAGACTTTCCACTCCTATTCTAAAACTTCCCCAAAACTGTTACTTAGATCAAACACACATAAACATTGGCACTGCTATGATAATTCAAACAGATCTCTACAACACTAATGTAAATTTTGTTTCATTTTCTGGGTCACTCTTCCCATTGCAGAGGCAGGCTTTAAGCATAACATATTTACATTTATGAAGATATAACAGCCTTATTAATTCAAGCTATTCAGAAAATATGCAATTTAAAAACATGTCAGTTTTATTGGCAAACAGCTGTTGCCAAATAAAATTTAAGAAGAAAAAAAAAAGATTAAACAGTGTATGCAAAAGTTAAGCAAAAAGTCACACACACATACACAAAAAATTTAGGTGAACTAAAATCGAATTTTACTAGGGGAAAGTTATTTTCTCTAATTTTTGTTCTTCAGTAAAAATAAATTATTTTCAACACTACCTATTTCTCAATAAGTAAATAGACATAAGTTGCAAGATTCAGAAACGTTTACATATTCTTATGGTATAAAGGTACTGAATGACATCATGGCACAGGAACTTGAAAAGCTGAGATGAGAGGTTATAATTATCAATTGCCGATTTTACTTTCATACCAACAAAACTTAATATTATTTTTTTTAAAGGAAGTTTTATATCAAGCAATTACCATATTTGCATAAATAATACTATTTTTAATAATCTACTGATGGAAAGGGAAGTTTTTGTTTCCAAGTCCAGGAAACACTGGAACAAAAATCAGACAATCCATGATGTGTTTTTGAAGAGAAACTACATTTTGATCCTCTTGGCCTCTGTGGTTCTTCAATAAACAAAGTTCTTGGCTGTGGTGGTTTTCTCCAGTGAAGGCATGACCTCCTCAACGTTGCTCTTCAGTTGGGTGTATTTCACACCGTTTGACCTTCGCCTGCCGGATGGGCCATTGCGACCCTCTATACAAAAGGCCATAATCTGAAAATAGAGATGGGACAAAAATTGAGATTGACATGCCCTTAACAATAAAAATAAGATAATATATATTAAACAAAAAAATACAATTTTATAAAAGATATTCAAAAAATTTATCTCTTATTATATCTAAAAATTGCCAACAAATCAAACACTATTTTTATAATAATTATGTAGAATGAGGGTTTGCTAGTGTGAAGATTTCAAATATGCAAATGCAATTACGAAAGATACGAAAAAAATCTGCTTAGATTCCCCCTTTTGGTTATACTTGTAGGTACTGTTAAAATTCTTTTACGCCATACCAATTTTCTAACTCTTAACTCAACGCAGAAATATTATGTGGTAAAGGGTTTAAAGTTACCAGACGAGCGTGCATGTTAATTCTCTAACCTAATTATCAATATGCTTAGAACGGTTTGGCCAAGGTCCTGTCATTAAAGTAGTCAATAGACCTGAGTCAGATCAAACACCCTAGCAGGAATCAATTTGTCAGAGAAGACGGCGAGGACTGGATAAAGATGGACAGATCTGTATTATTTGGGAGAATAAACGATGTCAATCAGATAAACTAGAGGTTAAAATCGGTATCCCGGATAAAGTCAACCGCAGTGCCGAAACTGATGAAACAGTATTATGCAAATTCTATTAAACAAAGACATTGCACGTCGATAAACATTGTTTTCTGCTTTTCTTTTATGTATCGCAAACTTGAGATATCTTTTTCTATTCAGGTTTACTTGCGCAATTAACCGTAGATACAGACGTACACGATAATCAGAAACAACATTGTTTTTCTTTAAGTACGGAGTGTTCAGAAGGGAGCATTTTTAAAATTAAAAGCGTATACTTTTTACTTTAAAAAATACTCCGAAGTATGTTGGGTTCATAAAACACTCATTTATAAGCCAGTTTTTAAAAAAACAATGACTGTGGATCTAGGCTTTGTGCAAACAATGAGGGCTGAAAAGCACCAAGTAACAAAGATTGGTGACACCAACTCTCCAGAATTTTTCGGGGAAAGTTTTCTGGACATCGGATTTAAGAGTCAGTTAAAAAGATTTCCAGAGAATCTGATCCCAAATTATATTTCAGTAATTCCGTAAATTCCCAGAAAAGTGGCATCCCTGTCTTTAACAGCAATTTTAAAACCTCTAAACTCACCTTCTGTTTGTTGTGGTAAATTACATATCCAGATATGCAGATAACGACAGCCGTCAGGAAAAATCCGAAAAAATGTCCTGAGCTTGGGCTTTCTTCTTCACCGAAGTCATAGCTCTGGTTTGGCAGCGGCTGGCTGTTCACTCTTTCGTTTTGTTCTCCTTGGTTCCATGGAACCGGAAGATTGCCCTGATTAGTCGGCTCCTTTGACCCTTCAATAATTTTTGCCTCCTCTTCATTTGGATTTATCATGGGAGGATCAGTTTCATATGAATAGTTATCATCATTATCACCATCATCATCAGTTTCCTGAGGTCCTGTGTCGTAAAATGTGTCCGCTCCATCCCCTTCAGATCCTGCTTCTTGTCCAACTGTGTCAGATCCTGTTTCAGTTTCTTGTGATCCGCCTTTATCTATGGGTCCACTATATTGAGATCCATCAGGTTCCTGAGATCCTGTTTCAGTTCCTTGTGATCCGCCTTTATCTATGGGTCCATTATATTGAGATTCATCAGTTTCCTGAGATCCTACTTCAGTTTCAGTTCCTTGTGATCCGCCTTTATCTATGGGTCCATTATATTGAGATTCATCAGTTTCCTGAGATCCTACTTCAGTTTCAGTTCCTTGTGATCCGCCTTTATCTATGGGTCCATTATATTGAGATTCATCAGTTTCCTGAGATCCTACTTCAGTTTCAGTTCCTTGTGATCCGCCTTTATCTATGGGTCCAGTATATTGAGATCCATCAGTTTCCTGAGATCCTACTTCAGTTTCAGTTCCTTGTGATCCGCCTTTATCTATGGGTCCATTATATTGAGATTCATCAGTTTCCTGAGGTTCCTGTAGATTTTGGAGCACCATCGCCTTCAGTTGCCGACCCGAAAACACCTCTATTACCATCTGCAGTTACATATCCTGATGCACTTCCACTACCATTTGCAGTTGCAGTTCTAGGAGCACCTCCATTACCATCTGCAGGTATAGATCCTGAAGCACCTTCATTAACATTTGCAGGTACAGATCCTAAAGCGCCCCCATTACCATTTGCAGGTACAGATCCTGAAGCACCTCCATTACCATTTGCAGGTACAGATCCTGAAGCACCTCCATCTCCACCATCTGCAGGTATAGATCCTGAAGCTCCCCCATTGCCATTTGAAGGTACAGATCCTAAAGTGCCTCCATTACCATTTGCAGGTACAGTTCCTGAAGCACCTCCATCTCCAACGTTTACAGGTACAGATCCTGAAGTACCTCCATTACCATTTGAAGGTACAGATCCTGAAGCACCTCCATAACCATTTGCAGGTACAGATCCTGACCCACTTCCATTGCCATTTGCAGGTACAGATCCTGAAGCAACTCCATTGCCATTTTCAGGTATAGATCCTGAAGCACCTCCATTACCATTTGCAGGTACAGATCCTGAAGCACCTCCATAACCATTTGAAGGTATAGATCCTGAAGCTCCATCTCCAACGTTTACAGGTACAGATCCTGAAGCACCTCCATTACCATTTGCAGGTACAGATCCTGAAGCACCTCCATTACCATTTGCAGGTACAGATCCTGACCCACTTCCATTGCCATTTGCAGGGGTGCTTCAGGATCTGTACCTGCAAATGGAAATGGAGGTGCTTCAGGATCTATACCTTCAAATGGAAATGGAGGTGCTTCAGGATCTGTACCTGCAAATGGTATGGAGGTGCTTCAGGATCTGTACCTGCAAATGGCAATGGAGGTGCTTCAGGATCTGTACCTCAAATGGAATGGAGGTCTTCAGGATCTTACCTTCAAATGGAATGGGGTGCTTCAGGATCTGTACCTTCAAATGGCAATGGGGGTGCTTCAGGATCTGTACCTGCAAATGGTTATGGAGGTGCTTCAGGATCTGTACCTGCAAATGGTAATGGGGTGCTTCAGGATCTTACCTCAAATGGAATGGAGGTGCTTCAGGATCTGTACCTGCAAATGGTAATGGGGGCGCTTTAGGATCTGTACCTGCAAATGGTTATGAGAGGTGCTTCAGGATCTGTACCTGCAAATGGTAATGGGGGCGCTTTAGTTGCAGGTACAGATCCTGAAGCACCTCCAACTGCACCATTTGAAGGAACAGATTCTGAAGAACCAAACGCATTGCTAGCATCATTTCCTAGCAACCCTGGGGTACCACCAAGTCCACCTGGATCTTGTCTAGACGCGGTATCAGGAGGACCTGATCGATCTTCAAATCCATTAGGTGCATTGACAGCAGTGTTTACTTTTGGTGCCGCAGTATTTTGAGCCATGGCTGACGCACTGCCAGCTTCGATTCCCATGGGCCCTGAATCATTATTATATCCAGTATTTAGAGACTTTTTCGTGATATTATTGGACACACCCACAGCACCAGGAATCTCTTCATTTGTTTCTGAAGCTGTAGGGAAAAAAAAAAGAAATAATTCCACCAATTGGAGAACGGTTGGTGTAACAAAGCCATTGATAAATTAGAAAAAAAAATGAAAAGATCTAGAAAAAACATGTTTTGACATTCAAAATTTAAATATTGATAACAGACTTTTTTTCTTAAGTAATTAACATGAACAAAAAGCCCTCTTCTCCTCTAATGCTTTTGTTATACTAATTTTTACTAATTGTTCCAAGTGCCATTTCATCTTAGCAAGTCCTATTTGACTGACATCAACCAAACCAGTCTGAAACAAAATCCAAACAAACAAACAAAATGTGACCTGTAAATAACCAGCCTGAAACAAAATCCAAACAAAAAAAAATGTGTGCTTGACCTGTAAAAGGTGATCTTCGACTCTTCTTAAAGTTGGTGATGGAATAGTAATAGAAAACCTGAGCTTCAAAGATCTTTACTTACCATCACTTCCAGAAGGCCGCCCCTGTATTCCCACCACAAGTGAGACCATACACAGCATCAAGACTGTCTTCTTGACTCGTCTTGACATGTTTGGCTACACAATCCACGGCAATTCACCAGGAAAGACAATTTTTTTTATAAGAGCACAACACCTGAAAAGCAACAAAAAAAAAAGAAAAAGAAAAATGTAATTAGCAGGTGCACTCTGAAAAATAGTTACTTGGATTCAGAAGCAAGGTTTTGGTACAAGTTTTTTTAGATTTGGTAAATATGATGTATTGTGGATCTATCTAAGCCTCTAATTCTCTGTATTTTTAATCATGGAATATATTTAGACTAAACAATGATTTTACAGAGTAAAAAATCATGTATCTAGCCTTTAAAAGAAATTAAATTGAGCATTGTAAACCTTGTTTGTATTAATAAAAAGGTAAGAACCAAGTGAAAACGGCTGATAGAAAGCATCATTCTTGACATAAAATATTCTTAATTTTTCATTAGTGCTAGTTGTTACATGCAGCTAACCTGTCCATGGCAAATACCAAAGATCATAAACAAAACAGGGTAGCTTTGGGCAATAAAGACACACTAACTGAGTACTTGTACATGCAACATTTTCCTACTGCCATGTTCCATTACCAAATGCACTGGTGCAAAAGATCGGTAGGCTTAAACGCCTACTAGACTTTTAGAAGTTTTTATAGCAATGATCCTGAATATTTGAACGATGAAGAGATGATGATGATGATGATGATAATGTCCAACAGACATTATACTAGTAATAATGATGACTCCTTTATTCTCTGAGTGGTAAAGCATAAAAATTGTGCATAAAAAGGTTGGTTAGAAGTAAAGGGTATATACAGTAGTTTAAAAGATCAATGTGAAGGATCATCACAGTTAAATTTTTATTATAATATACACCAATAGCCTTCAGATATTTCAGTAGGCACCGAGGACTAACATATGCAGATACGCGCTGGATAATGGTTTGGAAGCCAGGTACATTCTTTTTCTCTATCTGCTCCCCACTCTGTGCCGGGTAAGATTTTAATAAGATTTTAAAAGTGCTTTTTGGCAGGTTCGACAATAAAATTATACACCTTTATCAGATCCCACTCTGTTCCCGGATAAGGTTTTAATAAGATTAAGTGCTTTTTGACACTTTTTCTTCAGATATTTCAGGTGGGGGATAAAGGAGAGTTTTTTGTCAAATATAACGCCTAAAAATTTTGCTTCTTCTTCTACAGGAATTCTTTGGCCGCGGCCGATGTAGAGATCAGGATCCCTGTAATTCGTTAATAATTAAAAATCCACCTTTCTCTACTGTTGAGTTTTCTAGGACGATGTAAAGAGGCCTTGTTTTTATGTGAAAAAGTCATTAAAGGGAGATATCAGTTTTAAAAAATCTAATCCCAGTCTTAATACTGAAAAAGTGATATGTCTAGCATAACTTAAAATTCTATAGCCCGAGAGGCTATCAGCAATATATGGTATATTCGATATATTCACTTTTCGATAGCCTCATGTTTAATTTATTAGTTTCGATATAAAACAATAAAAAGTTAATTCCTATTTCGGCAAGCATGGCTTCAGTCCTATCATTACAGTATGAGAGACGAATGTTTTAACAAATGCAAAACATCACATGCTCTTTTAGTCTTTCTGGTAGGTTACAAATGTAAATTTTCTATTGCTCTTGTGAAATCTTGAAATATGGAAAACAATAATGAAAATGCATGTACAGCCAAGTGACATAATCACATTATGATTATTGGAATTTGTTTAAAAAAAAAAGAAAATTAAACTACACTTCTTAAAACCAGAAAGCCTCCCAAGTTATAGGCACTTAAGCATTGCTAGCCACTCAGAACATGAACACTAGACCTGAAAGCTTAGAATCACTTAAGTGCTACTAACCACTTCATACGGTACTCAGCTGACATTGTAATTGTTTTTTTTAGGCTTAAGAGTCTCTCAAGAGGGTGCAGCACATTGATGACTTAAAGCCCTTCACACTCCAGTCTAGAGATTTGAATGATCAAGCTGAACCAAACAGCTAAAATCAGTTCAATTTACCCACATCATTTCTGCACCAAGATTATGAATCATTAGAATACCTTAAAATGCATTGCCTACTACTAGTACTAGGGATGCCATTTGAGTTATATTTTAAATATTTCTGCCAATATTTTTATTTACTGAAAATCTGTCAATCTTTTTATGAAACTGGCACCAATTAACTTAAAAATTTGGTACCTTTTGAATTGCATTCCCTTCTAACTCCTTTGACTTGTAGATAGATTTAGGTTTTGGTACAAGTTTTTTTAGATTTGGTAAATATGATGTATTGTGGATCTATCTAAGCCTCTAATTCTCTGTATTTTTATTCATGGAATATATTTAGACTAAACAATGATTTTACAGAGTAAAAAATCATGTATCTAGCCTTTAAAAAGTAATTAAATTGAGCATTGTAAACCTTGTTTGTTATATGAAAAGGTAAGAACCAAGTGAAAACGGCTGATAGAAAGCATCATTCTTGACATAAAATATTCTTAATTTATCATTAGTGCTAGTTGTTACATGCAGCTAACCTGTCCATGGCAAATACCAAGATCATAAACAAAACAAGGTAGCTTTGGGCAATAAAGACACACTAACTGAGTACTTGTACATGCAACATTTTCCTACTGCCATGTTCCATTACCAAATGCACTGATGCAAAAGATCGGTAGGCTTAAACGCCTACTAGACTTTTAGAAGTTTTTATAGCAAGGATCCTGAATATTTGAACAACAAATAAGGACATGGAAGTTCCGTTTGTAGATGAAAGACAATTGCACACATCATATTTTATTTCTTATTATCTGTCATTCAGAGTTAGTGAGTGAGTTTGTTTTTACTGCACGACAGCAAGGTAACAGCTATATTGTGCCCATAATATAATTCCCTTGACCAAGCCAAACCTTCAACGCCTGCAGAGAAACGACAGGGCAATGATAAGACAGATCTGCAATGTGAAGCCAGAAGATGTGACCACCACTAGGTCAAATGAGCTATTGACGCTTCTTGGCCTTGAGGACCTGAACCTCATTCTGAAGGAGAGAAGACTCCGGTGGTATGGCCACGTGGAACGGTCAAGCGGAGCTATCAAGACAGCATTGGACATGCAGGTAACAGGAAGTCGTGGAAAAGGGAGACCCAGAATGACATGGAAGCAGGTGACAGAGAGGGATCGAAAAGACTGGAAACTCTCAACAACTGACCCTCATGACAGAAACACCTGGAGATCTGGTGTGAGATCAGCCATGCGTGCAGCAAGCCAGCTACCTGGAAGGGGTTCCACTGATGTGGATGTTGCCCCAGTACCTGCACGTTAATCAAAATACCGATGATGATGATGATGATGATGATGATGATAATGTCCAAAGACATTATACTAGTAATAATGATGACTCCTTTATGTCTCTGAGTGGTAAAGGCATAAAAATTGTGCATAAAAAGGTTGGTTAGAAGTAAAGGGTATATACAGTAGTTTAAAAGATCAATGTGAAGGATCATCACAGTTAAATTTTTATTATATATACACCAATAGCCTTCGGATATCTCAATAGGCACCAAGGACTAACATATGCAGATACGCGCTGGATAATGGTTTGGAAGCCAGGTATAGTCTTTTTCTCTATCTGCTCCCCACTCTGTGCCGGGTAAGGTTTAATAAGATTTTAAAAGTGCTTTTTGACACTCTTTCTTCAGATATTTCAGGTGGGAGATAAAGGAGAGGTTTCTGTCAAATATAACACCTACTAATTTTGCTTGTTTTTCTACAGAAATTCTTTGGCCGTAGCCGATGTAGAGATCAGGATCCATGCCGTTAATAATTTAAAATCTGCCTTTCTCTACTGTTGAGTTTTCTAGGACGATGTAAAGAGGCCTTGTTTTTATGTGAAAAAGTCATTAAAGGGAGATATCAGTTTTAAAAAATCTAATCCCAGTCTTAATACTGAAAAAGTGATATGTCTAGCATAACTTAAAATTCTATAGCCCGAGAGGCTATCAGCAATATATGGTATATTCGATATATTCACTTTTCGATAGCCTCATGTTCTAATTTATTAGTTTCGATATAAAACAATAAAAAGTTAATTCCTATTTCGGCAAGCATGGCTTCAGTCCTATCATTACAGTATGAGAGACGAATGTTTTAACAAATGCAAAACATCACATGCTCTTTTAGTCTTTCTGGTAGGTTACAAATGTAAATTTTCTATTGCTCTTGTGAAATCTTGAAATATGGAAAACAATAATGAAAATGCATGTACAGCCAAGTGACATAATCACATTATGATTATTGGAATTTGTTTAAAAAAAAAAGAAAATTAAACTACACTTCTTAAAACCAGAAAGCCTCCCAAGTTATAGGCACTTAAGCATTGCTAGCCACTCAGAACATGAACACTAGACCTGAAAGCTTAGAATCACTTAAGTGCTACTAACCACTTCATACGGTACTCAGCTGACATTGTAATTGTTTATTGCAGGCTTAAGAGTCTCTCAAGAGGGTGCAGCACATTGATGACTTAAAGCCCTACACACTCCAGTCTAGAGATTTGAATGATCAAGCTGAACCAAACAGCTCAACTAAAATCAGTTCAATTTACCCACATCATTTCTGCACCAAGATTATGAATCATTAGAATACCTTAAAATGCATTGCCTACTACTAGTACTAGGGATGCCATTTGAGTTATATTTTAAATATTTCTGCCAATATTTTTATTTACTGAAAATCTGTCAATCTTTTTAGAAAACTGGCACCAATTAACTTAAAAATTTGGTGCCTTTTGAATTGCATTCCCTTCTAACTCATTTGACTTGTAGATTGATTCTATGTTACCCTTCTTTAATGAATCAAAAGTTGAAAAAAAAAATATAGATAGAAAAATATCGCCTCTGAAGGTAATTATATCGTTTAACTTTTGAAGAACTTGTTGAATTCGATATTAAAACATTTATATAAGTCTAGATCTAGATCTATCAAAAAACAAAAATAGTTCTAGACTCTATCATTGTTGTTGCAGTACCAATCTGAGTACCTCCTGCTTTATATCCTAACTACATACAAAGTCCATACTAAATTTAAATAATAATGAAACGAAAGACTGACTATGACTCCCTTCCCAAAATTTGCAAAACATGCAGCTAAGCCAATAAAAAAAATATGGGAAAACTGGTAAAATAAATGAACCCTCTCTGCATGGAACATCAACGATCTAGTAGGCCTATATTGTCTTTAATGGGAAATGACTTGACGACAAAATTGTCTTCGTTTATCATCAGTTGGACACTCTAGTGCTTCCATTAATGTAGTTCCAAGCACACTTTGCTGTGTCTATTACAGCCTACTGTATTCCCATCTTAAACCTCCTACCTTCCGTAGCTGAGCTATGTCTATGATCAAAGTTAGTGGTCACAGTACGTTGTAACAGTTAAGAAAGTAGGGCTTTCTCAAAGCAAACTGCACAGTGTCTACCGTCAGCCAAGTTTTATAGTCCCTATTACTGTATTAGAGTGAAATCCTCTTTTAAAAGATTGTTAAAAATATTTTACGGTGTCCTTAAGAGATTTCACTTTGGATTCCTCATTTTTATCACGAGTAAACAAACCAACGCACCTATTTGCAACTCTTACCCAATAACATTTATAATTATATAATATGATTATATGATTTTAAAACAAAAGCAAAACTAAACAAGTCACTTCATCCTAGATTCTCGTATACTGTATAGTCAACTTGAATTGATAGCGCTTGTGTTATAAATAGCAGTCCACAGTAAGAATCTGTGATATTGCTCGAAAGTTGGCACTAGGTATACAGGCATATTAAATTGAACTTTGTAACTCTACTTTTGCCTAAGGGTACTGGTTTCTGTCCAATTTTTTATGGTACATGTATATTTAACGAACTTTTGTGTCCAAATGTTGCTTTACGCACAAATATAAGTGGGGTTTTTTTTCAAATCAAATTCTTTGGTCAGACCATCAAATAAAATTGAGCTCTCCTCTAGGTGTAAAGAAAGATTAAATTTACTGAGGACCAAAAATATGTCCATGGCAAAATCTGGAGTAAAACATTACTTGTAGTGTGTGCATGTCAACTGTCATATAAGACAATCTAGACTCAGCCAGTTCTCAACATCTCAATTTACAGCTGTTGTGTGATAAAACCAACCAACACTGTGACTGAATGTGGCTTGGGCAGTCAATGTGCTATAAATTGACATTCATTGACTTAAATCTAAATTCTAGATCTAGACCCACACGGTTGTTTACAGATCCTTGGATTTTAAAGCTATAGTTAGAATCCAGATCTAAACAGAGTAAATCTAGCCTACATCGAGATCTATTCTAATATAGAGTCTACATTAAATCTAGATTCCCTAGACACCATTGGGTTTAGAATCTTGATCTTTACTGGTGTGGTGGATTGGCATATAATTGTGAGTGAATGATTGAATTAAAGTCGAAGCAGACGGCCGTCCCCGGACCTTTGGAAGTTTCTTTCTGTATGTATACTGTGTCTGTCCACATTTGTGTATATTCTTTCCCAGTCAAGTTGGGGTCTTTCTTGAGGGTAAGTGTTTAGTTTAAGTTGCTGTGTTAGTTTACAGTTAGAGTGCGGCTCCTGGGCGGCACTTGTGTTTGTAAGTCTCTAGAACCGTTCGTATCCTACTATTACATATTCACCTGTCGTAGCGATAGATCTAGTTTTGTAGAGTAGGGTCTAGATACCGGTTAGCTAGCGTTAGTTGTTGATAGTTGAATAGACAGCTTAGCCTAAGGTCATCTGCGAGTTTAGAGAGCAGTTGAATAGTATTAGGTCTAGATCTAGGTCTAGTTTAAAGCGAAGTTGGGAAAATACCACACTGACCCTAGATCTAAATAACCTAGACTAGACCGAGCTTTAGAAGCTAGATCTATATCTGGATAGACAGACTCAGATATAGATCTAGATTCTAGATCTACTCTAGATCTAGAAAATCTAAATCTAGATTCTACTCTAGATCTAGAAAATCTAAATCTAGATTCTACTCTAGATCTAGAAAATCTAAATCTAGATTCTAGGTCTAATCTAGATCTAGGCCTAGATCTAGGATCTAAAATCTAGATACTAGATTATTCCGATCAAATAATTATAATCAAAACTAACCCTTTGTAGAATGGTGGATTGTTCTGCAGTGAACAAATCGGAATCTTATAGTCTAGATCTAAATACAGATTAGAAAAAGAAAGTCGTTTGACGGAAAGTTCTGAATCTTATTCATCAGCTATAGGGTGTGATCGTTGGCGACGTCAACAAAACACGATTGACAAGTACAAGGATGCACCGTTTGCACACATAGAGTCATCTCCCCTGTTAACTTGTGCACTATCATAGGCCCAAGGCGCCCAAAAAATAACAAATGCCTAATAATAATAATAATAATAATAATAATAATAATAATAATAATTTTCCTTCGTTTGATTTTTTAATCGCCACAAATGTAATGTATGCCTAGACATATCCTCCTAATTTGCATTTTCGCCGAATGCACCGACTAGAAATTCAGGTACTCAAAAAAAAAAAAAGAGATCGTCTACCTATCGAGTGGATAGACCTAAAAGAGATTGAATGGAGTTAGTTGCTTGTGTAAAGCTAGAAATTCAGGTACGAAAAAAAAGAGATCGTCTACCTATCGAGTGGATAGACCTAAAAGAGATTGAATGGAGTTAATTGCTTGTGTAAAGGCGCTTCTTAATTCACCAAGTTTCAAAGGTTTCAAAATGTGTGATATTGTCTCACTTGGACGATAACATGAGCCCAATGACAAATTATTTATTTGAGCAGTTCAGTTTGAAAGAATGATATAGAGAGGGGGTAGAGAATATAGAAGTGAAAGAGAGAGAGAGAGAGAGAGAGAGAGAGAGAGAGAGAGAGAGAGAGAGAGAGACGGATAGCTTAGAAGATTGAGAAATCGAAGTATGCGCCACAGAGTTCTATTACATGTAATTGGCCTATGTGGTATACGCGGATAGACATGCACAGATAGGGCGGCAGAGATAGAAAGAGAAATGAGGAGAGGGGGGGAGTGAAGACTTTCGAATAATCAGTTACAGAAAAGACTTGTTTGACTTGGTAGTGTTGCTCAGTAATAGTCTCAGGTAACAATTTACTTCGCGGATACAAATACTTCGCGGAGCATACTCCGCAGAAATAGCCATTATTTTACTTCGCGGATACTTCGATTTTCTTATAAGCGGATCCCTGGAATGGTCGGACAGCACAGTGGCTACTATCTGCAGCTTGAGAACTTCAGTTCACAGTTGTTTTATCTTGATTGCAGCGGAGACCAAAAGTGTCAACTTCTATTTTTCCTATTTCCGAACATATTTAATTTTATTAAATCAAAACTCTACACAAGACTTAGATTTGATAATGTCGTCCTGTGCCGTCCCAATACCGCTGGAGATTGTTTTCTCCTTCGATACGACAGGGTCCATGTTTGGATACCTCGAGGAAATTCGTGGGCGAGTCCAAGACTTGATACAACGCCTCCAAGCTGATATACCTTCCATCAGAGTGGCAGTGATGGCGCACGGGGACTACTGTGACGCGAAATCCTCGTACGTTACAAAGTATGTAAACCTGACGACTGACGTGGCGTCCTTATGCGACTTTGTGCGAACTGTAGGTCGCACTGGAGGTGGGGACGCACCAGAATGTTACGAACTGGTTTTGCGGCAAATTCGCAAGCAGCTTTCGTGGAGCGCCAACTCTCGGCGTGCAGTTGTTCTGATTGGAGACAATCTTCCGCATGAAGCGGGCGATCCTCAGAATAAGCAGAAGATCGACTGGAAAGAGGAGGTTCGTGCCCTGGCGGCGGAGTCTGTCACGATCTACGCTGTCCAGTGTGGCAACGTTTCCGAGGCTGACGCCTTCTATCAGACAATGGCGGCGGCTACGGGTGGTCAGCGCTTGCAGCTTGCCGACATGACCAGTGTGTTTGATCTCATGATGGCTGTCTGCTACAGAGAGAGCGATAACCCAGAGCATCTTCTGTCTGGGTACGAGAAAGAAGTTAGAGCGCGTTGTGGTCTGACAGGTACTGGTATGGCTAAAGACATTGAAGGTATCTTTGCGGCGCTGCGAGTCAGTAAGCCTGAAGTTCTTCCAACTCCAAGTACCACTGTTGCAAGCGCTGTCCCAAAGATGAAAAAGCTACCCAGCTTGACAAAAATACACAAGCCTGCATCTTTTACCAAAGCAGTGTCCGTGAAACCCAGAGCTACATCCAAATCTTCTCCCACCTTCAAAAAAAGAATATACAAAAGCCATCAGGTGTCGAAAAACAGTGCAATGAAATTCAAACAGAACAACCTTCCTCTGCTAAAAAGGGAGAACGTTCCTGAAAGCAACTTTGCGCTGAAGTGGCTAAAATGGTCACCATGGCTTCTCGCTTTGGCCAACCACAAAGACATACCGGCGAGCAAGCTTGACCAGTACGTCCAGCGCAGGACGAGGCCTGGTTACCGACTAAAAACTCTGAGCCATTGTCGTCCCAGCAAAACGTCCCAAGCAGTGTTCGAGGTCGCTGTCCAGGGCCCTGGCTTGAACAAAAGACGTCACGTGGTTTTCAGCGCCTTCTCCAGGAGGAGTTTGAATGACAGCCGTTGGAATAACCGTCTTTTGAGGCCAGTCGCCTCGCAAATAAACAGAGTTCTGGGGTTGGATTTCAAAGTGTACGTTCGATTCTGTCTCCTCAAACACCCCAAGAAGACAGTGGATGTGAAGACAGACGTACATAAATACGACTATGCATGGAGAGGACGCAAGTTCCTTCGGTCTGGGGCACGAAGAGCAACAAAAGGGGGACTCTTAATTTCTGAATGAAAACTTGAAAAAAACAACACATGGTGCTTCATTAAAAAAATGTTAGGATGAACAATAACAACCTCTTGCTCTCATTTTTTGTAAATTGAATCTTTTTGAGAATGTAAGTTGTCTTCGATAATACGCATACGTATGTACCGGTACCGGTATCTTGACTCACATACATGTAAATCCACGTGTCTTCAACTGTATAAATGTTCGTTGACTTCGATAACATTTCGCACAAACAATGTATATGTTTTTTAAATACATGAAATGAATGTAATTTTTTTTATTGCTACAGTGATATTATGATTTGCAATGTAGCTTTGGAGTTGTAAATTCATGTAAAATAGAAGTACATATAATAAAACACATTAAAATGTCCAGTATAATTTTTTTTTCTCAAAATATCTACCTGTTGTTGTCAACTTTACTCCTGTGTTTAGAAAGAAATAGACAGCATTTTGTCCATGTTTGCTGTTTGTTTGTTTTTCTATCATCGCTATACTTAAAAAAAAGAATAACGACAACAAGAAAAACACCATCATTTCAGTATTAAGTAGGAATACCAGAATAGCAAAAGTGAAAATAACAAAAATCCACGAAAAATATAAGAATAAATATAAACACTTTCATTTTCTACTCCACAAACCCAAAATATGTTTACATTAATTTTTTTTAGACACACTGTCTTAACAATTATTGGGAGGTTGAAGCTTGAGAGAAAGAGAGCGAGTGAAAGAGACACTGAATGCAAAAATCAGATAGTAAAACCAAAGATGTAGAAAGAAAGATAAACGACTTGGAGTTTTTTCCTATTTACAGAGTGAGGATCATTTTTTCGATTATTGCCCCTTGGTGCATGAGGGTAATTTACAATACAATAATAAAGAAAAAAAAAGGAATAAACGCTTTTGAGTGGAAACAAAATAAGTTTATTTGATTATTACTCAAATTATCGACAATTTAACGGGTTTTAATTTATAAACATGTGTTAAAATAATTAACAACACAAATATTTCAATATAAATTCAATTGCTTCTTTTTATATTAATCAACATCTGTGATGTATTGAGAGAGTAGCTAGGCAAGGCAACGCTCTCTCTCTCTCTCTCTCTCTCTCTCTCTCTCTCTCTCTCTCTCTCATTTTCGCTATAACAAGACACGTTTTAACTGTATTTCTCTCTCTCTATAATTTTCGCTATAACAAGACACGTTTTAACAGTATTTTTCTTTCATATTCATAAGTAAGAGATCATGAGATATTGATCATATTGATAGTCCCTAAAGTTGAATAAATAGCAAATGCAATGAACATCAATTAAAGTCAATGTCTTCAAAGATTATATTTATGTGACATACAAATTATCTGTACAATTTAAAATTATCAAATGTAACACAGTGTAGCAGTATAATAACTGAAGCGATAGTACATTTCAAAACAAGAATATCCTTAACGGTTGCAACATTGTCAGGCTACAAATGTGATGCTATAACACTTATTTGTGACAGATAGCCCCACCAGATCTTGCCGTCTGGAATTTTGGATCCAGACCTTGCACCTAATGGAATAAACATATCTTCTGTCAAAATTTGCTACTATAAGAAATAAGAAGCAAATAAAACTATAACAACTTATTTTTTAATTTTATGATTCAATGGCACCAAAACGTGAAAATCTAAACACACACGTTGAAAATCAACTAGAAACTAAACCACCCTACACTGCAATGCTGCATTAGAGTAAAAATTTACCCAGCATCAAATGCCATAAAGTACACTCCTATATAAGCAGGTCTAAAATATTTACATTCTTTTAAATTTAAAATGGGAGACAGAATCTGTTTTATAAACTACAGACAATAAAATTAATGTCATTTGCCATGATTTGGCTCTAAGCTTATCAATCTACACTACCGTAGATCTAGCTAATGAAACGGGAAACTAGATGTAAAATAAGGAGCACATAATCTTACCTTTCTTCGTCTTGTGGGAATTTATAATACGAAAGCTTTTTTTCTTTGCAATGAGGCTTGTTTCGACTGTTAGTGCAGTTTATTGCACCACAAAAATCACCCGAACATTGCCCTTTCGTCGACATTTTCCAACGTTGTTTACATCGGTTGCTGCGGATTGACCCGCAATTTACCAAGGGACATCACTCTTAGAAATCCTCACCTAATTTCACGAGTAGAATATCTTTCCTTCAATTATCTTTGGGTCTTTCCATACAAACATACATGCAGAAGAGAGAGAGAGAGAGAGAGAGAGAGAGAGAGAGTCACTCACAGCTCAACCCACTTCACATTTCCCTAGTCCAATGCACCTCTAGAGGCAAACTTATCACAACTCACAACGTGACAACATCACACTTTCACCATATTGCCGAGAGCTGTAGGTATGAATGGAGTTCTAATCTAAGGTCTAATTCTATGAAGATTCCAGGCACTTTTAACTGATTTCCCCAGATATAGACTTCTAGATTTAGATTTAAATATCCAATTTAGATTTATAATCAGGATTTTATCTCTAGGGATTCTAGGCCTTCATCGGTTTTTGAAAAGATAGTATTAAAAGAAGTGGTAGTGTGTGCTCTGTAGAAAGAGAACAAAATAGAGAATTCATTTCGCAACATTTGAGGCATCCTAGAAAGCAAACTTGTATACCAAACTGGACAGTGGATTCATTCTAGATACAAATACAATACACTCCAAGTCCAGATTAAGTAAATCCAAGGCCCTTAACATTTTAATACTGTTTTTAAACTCTCGGGCATCACACTAACCTCTTGGCTATTGAAGCTAGTCAGAGCTTACTGACCGTCTCCAATGTGTCCAAAACAGTGCTGCTAGACTAGTTGTCAGGTCTAACAAACGTGAACATGTGACCCCTGTCTTAACCCACCTACACTGGCTGACTGTTGAACAGAGAATAGTGTATACATAAGGTTTGCATCTTATGTTATAAATGCCTTAATGAGCAGGCTCCATCGTATCTGTCACAATCTCTTAACGTATACACTCCAGATAGAAGTTTAAGGTCTTCTAGCGATAAAAAGTTATACCTAAATTGTTAAATGTCTTTTCTTGTTGGTTAAAGATGTTGGTAAATGTAGTGTTACTGAGTATGTGTGCGTGTGTGTGTGTGTGTGTGTTATTTTATTTAAATATCATTTGAATTGTTCAATTAGTTTAGTTAGTACTTTTTAACGATGTAAAGTGCCCAGAGCCTGATAATTCGGGGTTGGGCGCTATATAAATACCATTTATTATTATTATTATTATTAAATGTGTCCCATCTCATAACTTACAACACAATCACACCCAACTCTTCCCTCTTTCCCCGCAATAATACACCTCTCTTGTACCGCTTCGTACCCCAATCCATCATTTCTCCAAATCTTGGTTCTTGACATACTGTTGAAAACATCAGAGCCAATCTTCCCAATCTAGATTAAATCTCAAAGTCATACACCTATCACCTTTTAAATTTTGGTCTGCATCGTCCGTCACCATTCTCACAGCATTATATGATTATACAAGACTGAATGAATCGATGACAGAGTATACAACCAGTTTTAGAGAAAAGTCTTTTTTAAGCCATCACTTTTCATCCTCTTAAAAATACAGCTCTAGTCCAGCACAAATTTGACCATGCCCACTCAGAAGAAACTAACAAAACCCCCTTCTTGGCTTTTAAAATACTAAATACTATTAGTTTCCACAAAACTTTGTGAACCCATTAGTTTACAATTATTGTCCCAACTAAATTGTCCTCATTAATTTTTTTCTTGTTTTTAAACTACGGTATAACACCAAAATCAGGCTTATTGTGGCATTGGAACTCAGGGACAGGGTTCTGAACGTACAATGGAGTTATACTTTTCTTCTTTTAAATAGCTGTTTTGAGTATGCCATCAATCCAATGTCTCCTGCATCACCAAATTTACTTCTTCCTGCATCACCAAATTCAAACGTTTTACCCCCTGCAGGAGCACACAAACAAGACCCTTGAGACTTGACCAATCACTCTCATAAGTTATAACTTATTTCGTTTGGTATCTATCATTATTATATATATGGCTTCCATCCTTACTTCCAATTCATGCTTTTCCAAAATCCCTTCACTTCCTGAACCAAGGAAGATGCAGTTTTTGTGAGAGAATTGAAAGAGGCTTCAACCCTTCTATCTATTTTAAAATTGCATCCCTTTGCTGCACTGCGAAAAAGACAATCCTGCCTGTACCGAGGATGCTCCCTGTCCCTTGATGGGTTGTTACAACCCAATGTTTACTGTCACCATTATAAAAATATGTAATTATGATCTACCTCTAGATACTGATAAAATTTATTATTATTATTATTATTATTATTATTATTATTATTATAATGATTACTCCCCTTCCTTTACTGTTGCTCACACTGTAAATCTTTGACTTTTCCTGTAAGTCTTAGAGAAACGCTATGAGGGAAAAATGTATTTAATACAATTATCTGATGTAAACAAAAATTCCAACTAAATAATAATAAAAAAAAAGTAAAATGCGAGAAACATAATACATCTACTATCGACTGTCATCATTAACGGGAGATCACTTAATGACAAGGGAAGTAACTGTTACACTCAGCCTTCTTATGCAGAGTCCGCATCCCTTTGCTGCACTGCGAAAAAGACAATCCTGCCTGTACCGAGGATGCTCCCTGTCCCTTGATGGGTTGTTACAACCCAATGTTTACTGTCACCATTATAAAAATATGTAATTATGATCTACCTCTAGATACTGATAACCATTATTATTATTATTATTATGATTATTATTATTATTATTATTATTATTATTATCCACATTAGCCTTAGAAATAGGTTTTTCAACCAGCCTTATCATGACTCAACTTATATTCATTATATATAAAAGTAATTTTATAATGCCATGTTCAAATTATTCAACAATACTAGTCAAGAAACTATGTGGCAACATGCCAAAAGTTCGTATCTTAACATTGAATGAATTATCAAAATCAAATGGGTTTTTTTTTCAATATAACGTCCTATAATGATCCTGGATTGGTCAGTTCCATCTGTGCCTAGGCCATCTAGGCCACCATATAAACACCACCTGCTCATTTTGAGCTGTATGTAAAAGGGTAAAAAGAAATTATTGGTCCTCTAACTAAAGAGTTTCTTTTGTAGCTTCTAAAATGTGGTTTATTATATCTGGAGAAAAGATTTTTAAAGAATGTAGTTTATGATATCTGGAGAAAAGATTTTTAAAGTTAATTCAAGACATTTTATAGCGCAATTTATATTGATTAATAGAAATACCAGATTCCAAGCAGAGCGGTGTAATGGGAAGTCTCTAAGGGCCATCCGACAACCTGTACACAGCTAACTCATACATCTGTGACAGCTCAACAAAATTTTTTTTGTCTTTATTTCAAAAAAAAAATTTTTTTTACTGCATGCAATAGTTTCAGGCGTTTTCGATGGGCTTCTTCAAACTGGTTTACCATTATTGTTCATACTATAAATCCTGCTTATATGTCCCATCTCTCCTCCTTTTCAGCATTAGCTTTATGTCCTTACTGCGTTCTCAATACTCAAATGTCCTGTATTTTTTATAACAATGTGAGTTGTGCGACTTGGAATAAAGGCAATTACCACGAGACTGTGGGTGCAGTAAATTTGGCACAGAGACCCACGGCACCCTCATATAAGAAGCTGAGATGTGTACGGTACATACTTTTTGTAAAATTTGACTGTATATGGTCTAGTGGTTCATTTTAAAGTCTATTCAACGCTAAAGCGTCCAGCTCCAACCAGGAGTTCCCCGGTTCGATCGTCGTTCTGGACTTCATGTACCGACCTTCTGGTTGGGTGGATGTTAGTGATTGGCTAGGACTGAAGACCTGATATCCCGGCTCTGTCTCAATGTGGTAGTACGTACATTTGTGAGGCGTTGACGTGGGACCCGTCCGCGGTATAGCCTAGTTGTCGATGATAAAAGTAATAGTGAAATGTAGACCTGTCTCATTGATATGAAGCTCCAATTCAAATCCAGGACAACTAATTGATCTGTTGTAGAAGAAATGGTCAACTGAACAAATCTGAATTGCTGAAATTGGTCATTAAGTAGAATGCTGTTTTTCACAAAAGAATTACGATAGTTCTAGTTTTGACATATTGGTTCTGTAGATCGACTAGTCGACATATTTCTCGCTACCCTCTCGAAAACTCAGATTATCTAGACTGGAAAAAGTCCACACGGGTCACTTGATGTATTTCAAGTATTGCATAGATTATACATTTCATGCAACAATCGTAAAAGGTTTGGTCTGTCTTTTTGTCTTCCGCACAACAATTATAATTGCAGTAAATTATACGACATTCGTTGTGGTTTTAAGATTTTTACACCTTTTCTTTCAACACAGACGGATTAAGAATTCTTTTCTTGGCAACCCCTATGCGACTATATTCACCTCTGGATTGGAAACGGTTGTCTAGTATAATGCTCCGATGTCTCAAAGGATGCCGGCAGTATGTGCACTGTATGTGGAAACATTCTTAGGCAATTACATGCGATTCATAGTTATATTCGATTAGATAACTTGACTCAATATAACGACCACGAGGACATTTTCATAGTTTTAAAGCTGTTTCTACCTGAGTGATATGTACTCCTATCAGTATACCTTTTTTATTTTTAAAGCCGCAATAGTTAGGGCGCCGAGCCACCTTCGTCAAGGTGCTGGATTCCACTGCCATCGTTGACGAATTTTTTCTAGACCCCTTTTAAAAAAAATCCATCACGAGATGGCTCTTAAGTCACGACGAAAGTGAAAGTACAGCGAGGAAAGTAATGACAGCCTACCGCACAAATGCCGTTTGCCTAGTTTACTAGCACAATCAGGACCCTGAATCTTGGGCCCAGGTCTGCCAAAGAGCATGGGACCAACTTTATATTTAACCAACAAATATCAACACAAACCAAAGGTCCTTTATTATAACTTTCCAATATCATTGCCCTTCTCAATACACGCAGCCTACATACATGCTATAGTATAATATTGTCATTACGCGTATAACTCCTTTGTCTGGGTCATCGTTCTATTTTTCTCATTGCCTTATTGCGAGGCTCATGTCTTATCTTTACTTATCAAACCAAGGCAAACGCTAAGCCAGGCGGACTGTTGAGACCACTGGTGATATTGATTGTCATGGTTTTTTATGACTTGGCAGCATAACAGTGCTCCGGGTCGACTTAAATTTAGGAGCATTTGACTTGAGTGGTCGACATTTACGAGGGTCATAATCCTATGCGTTTAACCTCTTAGTCTAAAGTTAACCCAAAGAACCTACCTGTCGTAAAACAACCTTACAGCAAATTCCAGGTTGGCAATACACTAGGGGAAAATCTCGTTGTGAGAGATGCAAATTTTTAAAGTCTTGTATTAAAAAAGCAAGTAAAATAAAAACGACTTTAAAACAATGTTACATTTAATATAGTGCTTTAAGTTGCAATACGTTTATTTTTTTTTTTTTTATTAAAGTTGGTTTACAAGTTGTAGCACCCTTCAGACCACCTTTAGCTCAGTTACTGCAGTCTGCAGGCACTGGGGTAATTGTAGGCAATAGTTTATTTCACAATAGACCGTACATTTAAGTACGCCAGTACCGTAGTACTGCAGCAATCCCGAATACACTTGAGGTCACGGCAAAGCAAATACAGCTCAATGGAACCAGGGGGTTATGGCTGAGGAGCATGGCCTAACGCTCTTGATTAGTCTTCACGCTACACGTTTTAAACGTGTACAGAAAAGTGGACACTCTTTGTCTCTATTATGCTGGGCCATAGAACTCACTACACGCTACACGGGTCACGCTTCACGCCTCACGCGTGTAGAGAGAAATGAACATGCTCACTTTTTTTGCTTCACGTCTAGTCTGGACCCGGCGAACATAGACTATTACAAGGAATAATTTGATTGAGATGGTAAGTGCAAGGCCCCTTCTCTGGCATTTTCGTGTGCCCGACTACATTGTACTTTTACTTGAGTGAAGACCAGAGAACTCAAACTTGGGATGAGTTAAAAAAGCTTTTGACTCTACGCAAAGGTAAAAATGGTTCATAAAAATGTCGATAGATAAATAGAAAGAGGTAGAGATAGAGAGAGAGCGAGAGAGAGAGAGAGAGAGAGAGAGAGAGAGAGAGACTCTGGATGGTGATCAATTCCAGGAGTTCCAGCAAACATTGCAGCTATTTAAAAAACAGTTTAGCAACAGCGCTCCTGAATCCAGTAATTCTTATATTCAGTGAAATCCACTGAGAACGTACAACTAATTCGTGTTATTTTTAATTAAAATTCCTTCATAAAGTATTTGCATATTGCTGTTTGAAGTTTGTATTTTTTGTTGTGGTATTTTCCTCTGTGTATGAAATTGTAAGTACTGTACGACATCTTCGCATACTTGAAAGAGAGTTCCTCATCAAGATTCTCAAGAAGATGACGGAATGTACGCTAAAACCTTCCCCATGGTTGTCTGAGAAGTAAATGTTCTCGGCACCAAATTATGCTTCGTCTTTTTCATTTTCGTCTCCTTCGTAACAAAAGCAAAATCAGAGCATCTTCGTCAGAAGAATCATTTTGGGAGAAAATAAAACAGAACCCCTCTGTTTTTGGCAAAATATGAAGCATGTAGCATGATAGCGTGAAGTTGTATGGCCCAGGGTATGAAACGTGTAGCGTGAAGCGTGAAGCGTGAAGCGTGAAGCATGTAGCGTGAAGTTTTATGGTAAAGTGTTTTACATGCTTAGTACCCTAATATCAGAGAGGGTTGGATAGTAAGAGGTTTCACGTGGATAATTTTGCGTACATAGGTTAGGATAATTAAGGCGATTCCTTCCTTCATTAAACTCTAGTGTGAACATTGCTCAACCGCCTTAATTTTAAGAAAAAATAGAGAGAGCATGCGTCACGCTAGCTCCGCGTTTCAAGAACATTGTGAGGCGTCTCGCTAAAATCTATTGTCGTTGGTAATACACTGTACTTACTTGTGAAACGAATCTGTGAGGCCTGAGCCAGACTGTCGCTGGTGGCTGGGGTGGGACTATGGCTGGACTGGGCCTTCCGTATGAAACCCTGTTTTACTTATTTGCGCAGTCCGACCGAGGCTAAAAACATAAAACAGCGTTTCAATTTCATGCAAAAGCCCTAGCTCCACCGCAGCCACCATCGGCAGTCTGGCTCAGGTCTGATGCAAACGTTTGGCGACACGTTTATCGGAGCGTATCAATCACAAGGCAATGGTGATCGTCTAAACTTTTGTATAATTTTTTCATATTTATCAATCCCATGTAGCAACGGCACAGTATCTACATTAATGAGGCAGCTTCAACAGCGCCTTCCATGATTGCACCCCCCTCGGGGGGACAATTCTGAGGGTACATGTTACACGTTGGTTTGTCTATTAATTTAACCCATCGACCTGTATATGTACCAGTAGGGCTGATTTTCCAAATACATGTAGATGGGTCAACCGTGGCTTCGAAAAAACTTGGGCTATCATTCCTAATGGAGTAGAAATGGATTTAGTCTCAAGGGGTTTGGTATAAAGATCGAACGGAACTCCGCTGATTGTGGGCAGGGCGGATCTGACCCCCCCCCCCCCCCCAAAAAAAAAAAAAAAAAAAAAAAAAAAAAAAAAAAAAAAAAAAAAAAAAAAAAAAAAAAAAAAACAAAAAACAAACAAACAAAAAAAAAAAAAAAAAAAAACGAAAAAACAACTAACAACAAACAATGAAACTTACCAAACAAAAACCATACGTTCCATTCACCGCCCGGCAAGTGAGCTGGTTCTCCGTGCATTTAAACATCGAGTGAGAGCTGCAGTCTTGCTAGTAGTAGTACTGGGCGCGCGCTTTGTATTGAGTAAAGCCACATTTTCGAACAGCGGCTCAGAGGTAATGAAAGTGGGCTACTTTTAGTTACTTTTCTAAGTCATGAGATGCAAACAAGTGCCTTGTCCTCAGAAAGATTAGCCAAAATAAGTACAAGTCGCTCCTTCATTTTAGTTGATGTGAAGGCTTTGTCAACAAATAAATATTATTACTTTAGTGGAGTGTATCTTAGATAACTCCTCTAGACCGATATCCTCTTACGATGTTTGTGATCATTCTGCTTGGTCAACTTATCTCATATGATAAAAAATACGCTGAAAACAAACAACAAACAACAAAAACAACCCCCCCTCACCCAAGAAAAAATCAACAACTAACAAATAGAAAGTAACATTATTGTATTTATATAGATTAGGTAATCGCGCTTGAGCTCACAGTGCTGCGAAGTTGCTTGACGCGAGCTCACTCACAGGACACGTTTAATGGATCCGACCCTCAGAGGTCATAATGGTCCAAGTTATGTACGCTTACTTAGGTCCAACCTCTTTTTCACAGAAGTCACGTGATGTTTGTAAGCCGGCTAAAAAAAGTACGTGCGATAGAGCAATCGACGGACGTTTTTACTAACATTTAAAGAAGAAAGTCATTGGCTCAATTATCTTAACCCACATATCAAAACCATACACGCTCCACGCTCCCAGGTTAACTGAGCCAGTGTTCGTGGCATGCTAGTTCATGACCCCTGCTACAAGTCAGCTCTAAAGGAGGTCTGTGCGCCAAGCCTGTCTTTCAAAACTAGCCTGCTTGTTTTGCCCACTCGTTCCTCAGTCACACGTTCATGATAAACGGCTTAGTGTAATTAAACAAGTTTCTCAAAATTTTAAACGGACCTCTACCACCCAGAGAGAGATAAAGTAGTCATCTTTGCTATTAGTGTAGTGTATTAATTGGCTTAGGACATCACAATATAGCCGTCAATGTGCTGACGTGTTGTGAAAAAACAACAAACAAAAACCAATATCAAAACAAACAAGAAAAAAAAGGCACGAAAATAAAACAAACCCCAGGGCTTTTTTTGTGGCGATATCTCCTGAACTAGAAAATGAGGTCGATACAGAATAGAAAACGAACGAATATAACTACATGCATGTATGTATTGTCTGTGTAATGCTATGTCGAAATTAACCAGGCTACGTTCGACGTTTGCGTCCTGCTGTCTTTTGAAATGAACCGATACAGGACGCATGCACTAGAAAAGTGGCGGTCCTGACTAAGTTTGCATTATGGCATTGCTTGTATTTTGAAGCACTTCTATGTTCCTTTATTTTTTTTAGGTTTGTCCACTTCTGGTTGCTGCTTCGTTTCTAGGGGTAGATCTTAGAATGCACAAACATGACGTGAGACATGACGTGACGCCTTGTTTGTGCATTCTACGCCAGGAGAGAAGGGGAAAGACAAAGACATACAGATAGTTAGATAGACAAAGAGAGAGAGAGAGAGAGAGAGAGAGAGAGAGAGAGAGAGAGAGAGAGAGAGAGAGAGAGAGAGAGAGAGAGAGAGAGAGAGAGAGTAGTAGCAGTTGAGTTGGTTTAACGTCCAATGTCAGCACTAGATCTATAATAGGATATATTGTGAACGGGTCCCAAGATTACCGTCTTGACAAGTTTATGTGCTGCCACAAACGAGAAAGTGCGGGGATAACATGACTTCTGTCTCAGCCGCTCACTTTGAACTGAAAGAAATTTAAAAGTCTATCATTTTACTACTTTAGAGAAGTGGTCAATTTTTTTTACTCTGTAATGTAATGGAAGCTGCTCAAAATAACGACTAAGTCACCGAATCGATTGCAGTGAACACATTTTTGCCCAACAGTATTAACAATGGTAATAGTGATCTATTTATAATTGGTATCATACTTTGGACTGTTAACTATGAGACTCATTGAGTATTTTATGTTCAGCCTACAAGCCTTCTACTTATTTTCTAGACTAAGAATGATTGTATCCTAACAGTGCCTAGCATTTAATGATATGTCTTACTTTGGTTCCAAATGTACACTTTTAGATTATTTCGCTGACCCCGTTTGCTATTTTTTTTCTTTTTTTTGAATCCTCGCCTGCACGCCATGTGAACAAGTTTTAAGTACATGGTATACGGTATTACATGTTTAGAGAATCTAATACATGGATTTAGATGTGAAATTCAGAGTTGATCTTGGTCCGTGAGACACGAGAGCCCGACATGCCTCTACAACGAAAGCATCTTATTCACTAAACCACAGTACATATGCTATATAAACGCATTTAATTAGGTGTTATTATCCGTCGACACAATTCGAAGTAAGTAATTATTTTATCGTTCTAAATTAATTGCCTTCGCCGAAGTCTCGACAGGGCCATATTAATTATGCACCCATTGTAATTCGATGTTTTAATTTACAGCGGCTACATAATTTTTTTATCAAGGATTTCCCAGAATCCAAGAAGTTTTTTCGGAGAATCCCAACGGCTTAGACTTAGTTAGAGGCCTCCTACGAAGGAATCTCGTGGTTAGCGCATCCCTCAAAACAACAATGTTGTCAAAGATCTACAAGTATAGTTAGGTTCCTGAAACAATGTTTGTCTAGATTTTGTAAACTTACTAAAATTTGTTTTCTTTCCTTAAAAAAAAGACTCGAGGCACTCATTAAAATGTTTACCAGCTTCCTCACTGAATGCTACTTTCGGTGGTTTTTGAGAACATATCAACGAAAGAAACCAAATGGAAAGATTATAAATCGTCTCGTATTTTTTGTCTATGAGAAAAAAATATTAGAGTAGACTTCAGGCCCGCTTCATTCGTGACAAATTTTACTCCGTAATGAGGGTCGGGGGGTGGCTCCGGGTTAGAACATCGGTGGGACGCAAAATATCCATGGTTTGAGCCTTGGCTATTTTGCTCCCTACTGGTTGGGTCGGTGTCAGTTTAATGTGAGCGGCTGAGACAGGAGTCATGTTATCCCCGCCCTGTCTTGATGGTGGCCGCACATAAATTGTCAGACATCAGTCTTGGGGCCCGTATACGATATAGCCTATATAGTACTGATATTTGACGTTAAACTAACTCAACAATCAAAACTCCGTAATGACATTGGTGAGTGTTATTCCAGTAAAAGTAAGTTGTATATTCAACTATTTTCTATTTGACAATGTTGTTTTGTGGGTTGATGGCCTGATCCAGTAGTACATGTACTTCCTATTACTATCATGGTCTACAAGAATTTAAATGAGATAATCGCTACAAGTACAACACCAGTTTTCAAAGGTTTCTTTATTTATTTCCCTTAGATGTCTCGGCTAGGATACCACGCCGACCCTAATTGTTCATTGCTTCGTGAACATTGCGGAAGTCAATTACAGCTCCGCTATCCGCATCCTTATGCCTGCCATGTTATCAAACAAAACCCTTTTGTTAACCTCTCAAGTGTTCACATTACTTGGCAAGCAGTTCTCTCCTCAATAAACTTGGCAAAAGTAGGCCTACTCGCATTGTTGACTCTTCACAATCAAAGTTGTCATTCGTCTGTGGAAGGGAAACGTTCCATTTGAATTGAGAATTTTTAAGGAATTTATTTATTTAATCCAGTGTCTGGAGCTGAAGATACGAACGTATTTTATGGGATTATTGTTATCCTCGCGGAGAATTATGCAAGTTCTGAAAGTGAAAAGTGCTTCTTAGGTCAACTGCTCAATGCTTGTAAAAGTGTCTACTTTCAGTGATCATTTGCTCTGAATTACTTCATTTTCAAATAGTAGTTACACGGTTTGTGAACTCTTAGGGCAATTCTTTTTGTGCGTTTAACGTGGCTTACTACATATTTTAAAGACAGTCGTGTTCACATTTGATTTCCTTTGGCAATTACCGGTACCTGGTATTCATTGTTATTGGCGTATAATTACAGAAAATGTGTATAGTTTCGAAAATACGACGCGCTTGTTGACAATATAAAGCAAAGTTCATCTCGTTATTCAGTGGTGCAACAGTACAACTAAGAAAAATACTACTGCTAGCGAAATTACGGAAACCTTAGCGAGATATCGTCACGAAACACCTCTTTCCATACTTTCACTGTTTCAGGGCTGTTTTAGTCGCAATACCAAAGAATAATTTTAAGACCCTAGCTCTGTTAAAACATTTTCGTTTCACTTGGAACCTTTTTATTTCATGGTTTTGGTATTTAAAACAACGGAAATAAAACGTATATAAAAAAAGAATAATACAACTCCAAAGAAACTACCAAAGACAAGACAAGAAGCGCACAAACTACACATTTTTTTGGACAGAACTATACACATTTGTAAAGAATTCGATTGCATATGAATAACAAGCTGCACACCGTAATTTGTTTGTATCCAAAACAGATTTGAAGTGAGTATTTTCTTCACGTATTACAATCTGTCAAGTCCACTACTTTTTCCGTACATAAAGGCGTGGTTTTATAATTACCTACGTTTAGATGATTGTGTGCACTAGTATTATTCTTATTGGGAATTGAAACCTCGTATTTGGTTACCGTTCAGTTCTGCTCATGTTTTAGACTTGGTTAACAGTATTCTCCCCCCTCCCCTCCCTCTACATTGTCTGTAAGCTAAGGTCAGATGGGTTCTGTAGATTTAGAAAGAATTGAGTAATCATAATTTCATATCGATCATAGGGTGTCGAGGCCATAGCGTGGTGCCTGTCCTTGCTCTCTGATACAAGTATTAATTTTGTACCTTCCTACGTCGTACTTACTTAGGATGTAGCTTGCTAGCATACAAAAGTGAATGAAATAGTTTTTTTTTCATATCTCATCCGCTCAATATAGCCCCGTCTTGTTTATTTGTTTGTGTGTTGTTTTAAAAATTGATTTTTACCAAAATGAATAGTATAATGGTAGAATAATGCGTTGTACTGTATAATAAACATTGTCCATTCAGCCTTGTTTACCCTTAAAACGACACACACACAAAAAGGGGGGCAAATAAAAAAATAAATACCCAAAATAAATTAAAAAATTCGAAAAACTTATCATTTTACTATGGTATACATATGAATGTTTTAAATACCGTTTTTTGCGATCGTTGTTTTTTTTTTTTCAACTTTGAAACGTTGCCTTTGTATCTCATTTTTATTCCTCAGATTTTTAATAGCGTTATAAAACTAATCATCTATAATGATTATACATATGCATGTTCCTGTAGGGCCTATATTGTTTGGGGCAAAACAGTATATAATAATTTTAATATATAAACTTCAAGTGTGCTTGATCCCTTTTTCATATCTTACTCTTAGGCCCCGTTGTGCTCTTTTGCCCTGTTCCTTTATAAAGTCGAGGCAACCATAATCCTTTACTTGAATGTACTTTTAAAGGGTGAAAGATTGTGCATTAATTGCTTTTAATGTGTCGAAACCACAGATTGAAATATTTAGGAGCAGATAAAAAACAAACAAAAACAAAAACACTATGTAAAATTCATTTAAAAAAATGTACACGTTCAAAACAAGACAATCTTTCACTTTCCATGACAACATGCTTTAAACGCTAATTTCCCCAACCCATACTTAAAAGTTCTACGTCTGTGAGAAAAATATCTACCCTACTCCTGTTCCATCAAATTACAATACTGAAGTTTCCGAAAAGTCGCTGCCATAATTACTGCACTAGACAAGCTCATTTTCGTAATGAAAATGGATGCTTTTTGTACACTTCCGAAGGGTTGTTTGTGCTTCTGCGAACTTCATATCCTGTGGTCAAAACGCTGAAAGTGTACAAATAACATTGATTATAATTATGTATCCATACGCTTCTTTTTGTAAAACTGCACAGTCTGCCTCCGTTTCGAATTGGGTAATAGAAATTAGAATCGAAATCGATGAAACAATACGATTTGTCAGTAATAGAGACGGTCGTCTTGCTTTTCTCTTATATTTATGTTATTTGTTTACCTTTAAAATATATAAATGAAATATACATAATTTCGCAAGATTTTTACAATTATAACTCGTTATGCTTCTCATTTCAGCAATAATGCATGTATTGATATTCTGTTGTTGTTTTTTTCTTGTGAAGATAGTTTTTACATTTGTATGTTCTTGCGAAGATAGATCTTAGCACTGAAACCCACTGATTTTATTTAACTCAATAATTCTAAGATGTCATCTCACCAGACTGCCACCTGCTTTTTTGTTTTTGTTTTTTTTTTTGTTTGGCATTAGAGTCGGTCTATGTTCAAAGTGATTCCTACATTGATGATTGATACACTTTTCTTTCCTTTAAAGGCTACTTTTTTGGGAAATATTTTTTATGCTGTGAATTGAATTTCTGTTTGTCTAAGTTAACCTACTAATGATGATGTTTATATCTACATGTGTGTTTCGGCGATTAACAAATATATACTTTCCCGTCTTTTCAGAACAAAATTAATAGCCTTGCTCATGCGACTTCTTCACGCCGCCCCTTCAGTGGAGGTAGAAGGCTATGGTACGCCTTTGGCTGTAATGCCATGGACTTGCCGGTCTCCATCTCAGTTGTAGCTGCGCCGACTGCGGGGTCTCTCTGTGACTGAGACACCGTGATCTGGACACTGCCTTTTGTGGAATTCTCCAGGATGTCTATGAGGCAGGATCCAAAACCACCCGTGCCCCGCAGAAGGAAGGGCGTCACGGATCTCCCTCCGGTGGTTCCGGCGCGATCTGCATCCGGCTCTCCGATGCGCCCCCTTCACATGCACTCTTCCCCCAGACGGCCTTCAGACCTGCACCACAGCCCCTCTGCGCTTGTCCGCGCCTCGCCACCCAACGCCCCGCCCCCTCTGCCCCAGCCTCGCAATCGATCACGATCAGACCAGTGCCTGAAATCGCCACCGCTACAGTTCAGTCACACGAATGGTGTTGGAGAAGAGCGGAGCTCCTGGGCAGCGATGTGCACCCGCGTACCAAAGGTAATGTACCGACATACGCTATTCTGAAACTAGACGATTGCCTTCGTGTGAATACTATGTCATACATGATGCAGTTTTTAACCTTTTTATCTGATTTTATCTGCGCTCGTCATCAATGTTTGTGTGTGTGGTTTGCTTAGCATGCGGTCGTGGTCATTGTGCTTATTCAACTTTGGGTAATCTTTTTTAAAATTAACTGCCAATAAAAATACACAATTAAAAAAGGATAAAAGAGCAGTACAAACGTTGACAGATTTAGGGAAAGATGGAAAGAGCCAGACTACAAGAAATTATAGAAGTTTTATAAACCAAATTTATAAATAAGTGAACAACAATCCCATAGTGTAAGACACTTAACATTAATACAAATCGATCAGTTTTATAATTTAAGGTGCACCGTAAAATAGACATGGAAGTAACTCTTGAATTAAATGGCCTATTCTGACCCCCATCTGAGGAAACTCTCTTTACAGTGCAGACGACTAGTTACTCTCCACTTAGATAAGTGGGGCACAGGAGAGAAGGGAAATGTGGTACTTTGGTAGCGCTGATGTTAGAGCGCCGGCTTCCAACACAGAAAGCCCGGTTTCAAGTCCGCTTTGACCACTATGACAAAGAGACAATCCCCAAATGTGGAGCAGCATGTTCAAAAATGGGTAATGGGTTGTTGCTTAGCGCACGATGCCATTACTATATAGGCTATATTGTGAACAGGCTCCAATGAAGTTGGCTTAACAACTAAGGTCATCACTATAAGCTATATTGTAGACCGACCTCAAGACTGACGTCTGATAGATGTGGATACCATGACAGTCGGTCACATTATACACCGACCCAACTAGTTACAAGGGACGAAATTGGTCAAATAAATCTGTCAATTTTAGCGCGGACCTTCTGATCCGGAGACCAACGCTCTACCACTTAAGCAAGTTCGCCCCCGAACATCCACAAGACGAAAGTGTGACTAGTTTACGTGCTGCCACACAGAGACAGTGCGGGAATATTATGACTCAATGTCGCAGGCGGTCACTTTCAACTGACACCGACCCAATCAAAAGCGACGAAGTAGCCAGAGCGGCGCTCGAATCACGGACCTCCTGCGTCGGAAGCCTAAGTTCTTCCCCAATCGACTTCGAAAATAGTACGCCAAGTTGATCAAGCAGCAATTGTTGAAACAATCTCTCTCCTACTTCAAAGTCTCCTGAGCTCAACAAGGAGGTTCATATAAAGCGATGGGTCCCAGGACTAACGTATTATAATTTTACGTGCTGCCACAAAGAGGCATTTTTGTGGATACCAGGACCCATCCGACATATATACTGACACCAGCACAACATGTAGTGGGCGAGATTCAACAAAAATTATGTTCGATCGCTGAATCAAACCGGGCGCCTCCTTACCGAGAACTCAACGCTCCACCATTGCCACTAAATCGCTCCTGACGGTGGAGGAAAGTTGAGTTAAGTATAGTTAGTTGCTTAGCATCCAGCGACACTTCTGTAAAGGCTCTATTGTGGACGGGCCCAAGGACAATTTTATGTGCTGTCGCACACAAGATAGGTAGGTCATTATGATAATGACACTGATCACACCAGAAGGATACGAAATTCGAAAAATAAACATTTGACAGGTTGCGGGTTTGAACCGCGGACCTCGTGATCGCTCTACCATAAATGCCACATGATTAAATATAAAATATATACAAAATACAAATCAACCATGATAAACTGATAGTAATCATTGATGTCATTTTTTCAATGAATTTGCGGATTTTCAGTATAACATAAAAAGTTTACACGTGGGTGTTCAGGAAAGTTATGTCTAGGTCTTATGTTTTAATATTTAAAAATTCTGCTCCCTTGCTTTACATGAAAAGGTTCATTAAAAAATGTCTTGGTGTCATCACGGAGTAATGTACTTATTAATAATACAATATTGTGCGAACGAAAAATCATCATAATCCGTCTAGGTCTATGTTTATGAGTTTTTTCAAGAAGTCCATCCCTCATAACATAAACATTGTTTCAACAACTTGATACCTTATCAATGATTCCTGATCGATGTTAAAAAAAACAACAACCCAACAACAACGAAATAATCTGTAAAAGAGTAGGGGCAGGTACCTAAGTGAGTTGAGCTTGCAGCCTGAAAGCGATAGTCGCAGGTTCGAGTCCATACTGGACTGCCTGTTTTTACTTCTTGTTTGCTGAGACAAAAGTCCTGGATCCCTCACTCGGTCTCCTTATGGAAACGCCAAAACCGTCAGACCTTAGACTAGGGCCTAGAAGTAATAATAATAATAATAATAATAATAATAATAATAATAATAATAATAATAATAATAATAATAATAATAATAATAATAATAATAATAATAATTCACAACAAGTTAAGTTCAGTTTGTACATCGTCAGCACTATATAGGTTATATTGTGGATGGACCTCAAGACACACATCTGACAATCTTATGTGCTGCCACACCTGTGACAGGGCGAGAAAACCTGGACTTCTGTAACAGCGGGTTACATTATAGTGGCACTGACTCCACCAGTAGGGGAAATCGGATAAATAAATATTTGATCGATCGTGGATTTCAAACGTAATCATAATAATGATGATGATATTAAAAATATAATGCTACAACAGCAAGAGCAGCAACAACAAGAACAGCGATAGTAATAGTGCTACTTCCTCTGCCGTTGTCATAACCATTATCACTACTTCTACCACTATCTCCACCACGACCATCTTTTCCATAACCACTGTCAAATATTCTTCATACGCCCAATTTTTTGAATTGCTGTCATATAGAGCTCTCAGGCTGAGAAAGCCTGCAAGGAGCTAGAGACTGGAATGGTTGTGTTTAATTTGGTCTCCAAGCGGAGGCCGGACGCCCTGACACTCACCCTAAAGTCAAGCCTGATGGAGCTGTTGCTGCTCGGAGCTCACCATGCCAAGCCGGTCTCAGCAGGTCTGTATAATGCATGTGCTGTATTTATCTTAGAGCTCAAACAGTGAATAGACATCTGTTGACGGTAGATTGAAAAGTATGGAATATCGCACCAGAAAATATTATGAGAAATATGTTGATTTATGACCAGAGGTCAATTTGTTAAGCATAATTATGTTTTGTTCTCATTGTGCATTTTACACATTTTTACCTACTATGTCTTCTTAACCATATGCTGCTTATCACTTACAATACATGATCAAAATTTGTTTTTCATTTTCAAGTCTGCTTTGCAGGACATATTGAGGTTATAAATAACAGAGCATTTTTTAATTTGGAACAAACAATTCATATCAGTAGCATAAATTAGCACTAGTCACAAGTTTGATAGCCCATCTTATCTTATTGTTTTAATTGAAAGATTCATAAGCTGCACCATAGCAGGGATTAAGAATTTAAGATGTTTTCTAGAATTCAATTAAGGAGCAGGGTGACACTGACAGTGTGCATTTGATATGAAACGCTGACAGATATTTTGTATGCGTCTAATGTATTAGAGTCCAGATTTTACGTTGTCTGCTTATAGAACAAGAAACATATTCATATCTTTGAAATTGTTTTGGTATGACTATTTCAATGAGACATAAAAATTATTTGCTTTACTTTTTTTGAATTGTCTTTTTTGTTCAAATGGTAAGTGATGTCAGTGTCAAATGATCAATTTAATTTTTGGATACATCCATCCTTATGATTATGTCAAAGTGTTTTCCAATTTTCATTCCAGTGGATTTTAAGGAGGTAAAGGAAATTGTTTCCAACCCGCGGAGTAGGTTGGGTAGGATATTTTGTGACGAACCTTTCAAAGAGAGATCGGAGTGGTGCATCACTTTGTTCTATGGATCTCAATTTTTGCTAAAGATGTTAACTATTCTGGGTAAGCTGAAAGCAGATTAACTTTGATTTGCTTGTCTGAACATAAAATAAAAGAGAGGAAAAAAATCATGCTTTAAAATTGTTTCATATTCACTCTGAAACTAGATTTAGTAGACAAATTGATATGTATCTATGAATAGGCTTGTTATTTCATCTAAAAAATATTGTTAGTTTGTGTTAATCATAATGAATTGTTCAGTAATTAAATAAGACTCAAGTTAATCCAAAGATTGGATAACAAAAATAGAGAAAATGTAAAATGGACCACTTGTGGTTCTTTAAATGCACTTGCATGAAAATAAAACTTTATATTTGCTTCATGGTTGATATTATATGTAAGAATCAGTCATATTGATAGTGATTAAGTTAATATTTATATTTGAATCAAGGATTAAGGTACTGAGGTCTTTTCATTTTTTGTTTTTCATCATGCAATTTAATTTGATTCACGCATATATTTGAAACTGGTGAATTTCATACTCCTGCATGTCATAACAACACCTGTATTGTCATTTCATGGATTTTGAAACTCATTCTGTTATATGCCTTGCTTTTTTTTCTTAACAGCTAATTCAGAGGAAGACTTTAAGACATTGAAGATGGGTTTGGAGGCATCTTTCAATGATGTTAAATATACCACCTATTGTCAAGAAAAAGAAAGGTATACAATGTTTTATCATACAGCTTTATATTTGCTACTCTTCAGATAATTATCTTTGTATTCTAAATTTGTTCCTATAAAGGCAGTTTATTTCCTTCCATTTATTTTTATATTCAATACTCTTAAAAAAAAACTTTTTCTATTTTATTCCATAAAAATAATGAGGCATTGATCCAATAATTTAATTTCTATTCAAACATCATGATTGGATTTTTGATTGGATTTTCATACTGTTAAGATTATCTTTCGTTTTACTCAATAAAAATTGTTCATGTAAATTGATTTGTTTATCTTTATTTTTCAGATGGTTGAATCGGGAATACAATAAAATGCTGGTATCTAAAACAGGATTTTTCCACTACCAGAAAAACCAGAAGTAATTTTTTAGCATATCTCTTTTTTTTATTTTATTTACTAAAGTATACCATATAAAGCTCACTTTGTCTCAATATTCACGATAATCTTGTGTAGAACATCTGAAAGTACTGGCATTGATATTTGCATCTTGCACAACAAATTACAAGATATGGCAATCATTTTAAGTACTTTGCAAATGAGAGAAGAAAACTTAACTAAAATAGCTTGCCTTTACACGTTTTTTGCTTCTTTTTAACCAAACTTTTACATAAAGATTTTTTTTAAAATAACTATAACTGCACTTGTCAAGTGACTAATTTGTATAGCAACCCAACATTTTGTAAGAGGTAGATAAACTCACAAAACGTTCCACAAAAATGGTATTAATTAACTTTAATCTTTTATCAGCTCTGCACTGTGGAGAGCAAGTTTAAACATAACACAGGTCTTAAATCTTTGCTTTTATCGTATCAATCATTTTCTTATGAATTTTTGAAACAATTCTTGTATTTTCAGGATTTTTTTCAAATTTCAAATAATTTTCATGACGTTACATGAGAAATAAATAGTCAGAAGCTTGTGAAAAACAAATATTAAAGAAAAAAATGAGTTTTAAACAAAGACCATTAGTTGAGCCATACAATGTACCATCTTTGAGATATATGCACTCACACCAAAAGCTTCATGCACATTACTTTTCACATTGCATAAGCTTAATATTCTCATTATGCCTGCTTGCTTCATTTATTTAGGTGTCAAAGAAAAATTATTGAAATGGATCCTGATCACAAGTAAGTGCCGATTCTTATTTGATGTGAATCCATTATTTAGACACTTCCTTTGTCCCACATTTTCCCTGAGACTTTATAGCACTATTTAACATACTCTGAATCTATTAAAGTCAATTATTCAGTAGTAATTTATTGGAATTTCATATCTAAGAGAGGAGCGTTTTGGAGAAAGACTCTCAGAAAACAGAGAGGAGGCAAGCAAATTGGCAACCATTTTCTTATTACGCCAATCTTTCACTGCTATAAGCTTTCTATTTCCTTTGAGGGTAGCCTTATAAGTGTAATCCACCATCATGTAAAAATAATCATTCAACAATCTTGCTTTCTGCCTATATAATCTTCATAATTTCTCATTTTTTAAATCTTTGTTTCATTTAGCAGAGTGTCCTTGGCCTTAAACTGTATGTATGGTCATATCAATTGCCTGCATTTATTGTAAATTGGTGTGGTGCTTCTAATTTTGGTATTTTTCTTTCGTTTTTGCTAGATGTAAAAAAATATTTAGAAAAAAGATTTAGCGATGAAAAGAAAACAGCCTCTAAGTTTTTAAGAGATCATGAAAAATAATTACAAAATTTAACAATACATTTCTCTTCAATCAATAGCTATGTTGAATTGAATTATTTTTAAAAGGAATATATTTTTGGATTCTTTTAAATTATCAATATGTGTCTGGCCTCAAGCTTTACATCTTTTTGTGGCCTTAAAAAGGCATTTATTTTTACTTGTTTTTTTTGTTTTGTTTTAAACACTGCTCCTTTGATTTTTATTTCTGTGTCTAATAGTGAAGCATATTTTGATCATAAACCCTTCCTTTGATCTTAAATACATTATGGCAAAGTGTTTTGTCAGAATATCATTGCATCTTATATATCTGTTTTCCTAACTATACTCTCACAATGTGCAAAAGTTTTTATATACATGATTGTTGTATTGTCTATTAAGGACTCAGTCTTTTGTCCTTATCACTTAAATATTGCCATCTAACAACTGGAATAAGTCTTGTACGAACTGTGCACTTCATGTATTCTTTAAATATTTGCTTCAGGAGGATGTTAAAGGAAAGGGAAGGTGGATTTTGGCGATACTATCCATACTTCAATACCAATTGAACTATATAAGCAGAATTGAAAAATGTGAACTACCGATATCAAAAGTAGCCCGACTTTTAAATCATTGAATACATTTGAGACTCTCGTTGTTAGCCCGGATGGTGTTGAAAATAACAGTATTTGTTGCCTAGGAATACTCCAGATACTTAAATTCAACCAACCAGAGTACAGTCTATAAAATGTAATCATATTAAATACATGGGTGTTACTGGGAATGAATGGCAGGGCTGAGGCCATTAAAAATGGGTCATTATTAGAAACCTAGGTTTAAGGTTGGTGTAATTTCATAACTGAAATAACAAAAAGCATTGGAAAACATAATTCAAAGAGAAAGTTTCATGTTTGATATTTTGAAGAAAAATTTTTTGTCGATAATTTCTCAATTCGAGTCCTGCTGCAAAACGTCTTTTTTTGTGCAGTCGCTACACAAATATTGAAATGTAAACACTCAGGAATGATTGAAACACAAAAGGACATGGAAGAAAATATTTATAAAAAATTGCAAACTTCTCATGAATTGAAACACAAAACAAGCGGGAAAAATAATAATGCAGTGCTAAAAATAATAAATGGCGCCCAAACACAAACTAATGATTCGCTTTACATGTCTTAAAAAAAAAAGCTCTGATAGGGGAAGATAATGTGAATCTAGATCTAACACAGCTATCAGCGCTACAACTTTTTTTTTTCTTTTCTCCCTCTCCCTCTTTTTTTTTTTTTTTGGCCTTAAGCAGTGTAACACTAACAGTAATTACCATATTGATCTTACCAGACTTTCTGATTTAGACTGGACGGACCCTATTAGCTTGTCAGATCTACATGGAACTCGAACCTGATGTGTAAGCAAATTATGGCACAGAAAAACAAAAGAAAATGTTTCAAACAAAAGAAATCAGGGGTAAAAACAGAAAAACAGAAAATACTTGACATGTGCGAAAAGTTGTAATACAAATTAAGTCATGTAAACTAAAACGAAACCAATTACCATATAAAGCTCACTTTGTCTCAATATTCACGATAATCTTGTGTAGAACATCTGAAAGTACTGGCATTGATATTTGCATCTTGCACAACAAATTACAAGATATGGCAATCATTATGTTCATGACATTAAGTCACTTTACATACTTTGCAAATGAGAGAACAAAACTTAACTAAAATAGCTTGTCTTTACACATTTTTCGCTTCTTTTTAACCAAACTTACATAAAGATTTTTTTTAAATAACTATAACTGCACTTGTCAAATGACTAATTTGTATAGCAACCCAACATTTTGTAAGAGGTAGATAAACTCACAAAACGTTCCACAAAAATGGTATTAATTAACTTTAAATCTTTTATCAGCTCTGCACTGTGGAGAGCAAGTTTAAACATAACACAGGTCTTAAATCTTTGCTTTTATCATATCAATCATTTTCCTATGAATTTTTGAAACAATTTTTGTATTTTCAGGATTTTTTTTCAAATTTCAAATAATTTTCATGACGTTACATGAGAAATAAATAGTCAGAAGCTTGTGAAAAACAAATATTAAAGAAAAAAATGAGTTTTAAACAAAGACCATTAGTTGAGCCATACGATGTACCAGCTTTGAGATTATATGCACTCACACCAAAAGCTTTATGCCCGTTACTTTTCACATTGCATAAGCTTAATATTCTCATTATGCCTGCTTGCTTCATTTATTTAGGTGTCAAAGAAAAATTATTGAAATGGATCCTGATCACAAGTAAGTGCCGATTCTTATTTGATGTGAATCCATATTTAGACACTTCCTTTGTCCCACATTTTCCCTGAGACTTTATAGCACTATTTAACATACTCTGAATCTATTAAAGTCAATTATTCAGTACTAATTTATTGGAATTTCATATCTAAAAGAGGAGCAACACGTTTTGGAGAAAGACTCTCAGAAAACAGAGAGGAGGCAAGCAATTTGGCAACCATTTTCTATTACGCCAATCTTTCACTGCTCTAAGCTTTCTATTTCCTTTGTGGGTAGCCTTATAAGTGTAATCCACCATCATGTAAAAATAATCATTTTTATCTTGCTTTCTGCCTATATAATCTTCATAATTTCTCATTTTTTTAATCTTTGTTTCATTTAGCAGAGTGTCCTTGGCCTTAAACTGTATGTATGGTCATATCAATTGCCTGCATTTATTGTAAATTGGTGTGGTGCTTCTAATTTTGGTATTTTTCTTTTGTTTTTGCTAGATGTAAAAAAATATTTAGAAAAAAGATTTAGCGATGAAAAGAAAACAGCCTCTAAGTTTTTAAGAGATCATGAAAAATCAATACAAAATTTAACAATACATTTCTCTTCTTTAGCTATGTTGAATTGAATTATTTCAAAAGGAATATATTTTTGGATTCTTTTAAATTATAAATATGTGTCTGGTCTCAAGCTTTACATCTTTTTGTGGCCTTAAAAAGGCATTTATTTTTACTTGTTTTTTTTTGTTTTGTTTTAAACACTGCTCCTTTGATTTTGATTTCTGTGTCTAATAGTGAAACATATTTTTATCATAAATCCTTCCTTTGATCTTTAATACATTATGGCAAAGTGTTTTGTCAGAATTTCATTGCATCTTATATATCTGTTTTCCTAACTATACTCTCACAATGTGCAAAAATTTTTATATACATGATTGTTGTATTGTCTATTAAGGACTCCGTCTTTTGTCCTTATCACTTAAATATTGCCATCTAACAACTGGAATAAGTCTTGTACGAACTGTGCACTTCATGTATTCTTTAAATATTTGCTTCAGTAGTTTTTGGGTGTATTGCGGTAATGCTCTTTCAGGGGAAAGGGGAAAAAAGAGTTGTTATACATATGAAATTTACAATACTTTCAGACTGTTGCTGTTTATATTGTCTGCTTGGTATCATGGGACATTTTAAACTTTTTTCCCCTCATTATTTCAAAGACTTTGTTCACCAATAAAGAAATGTTTTTTATTCTTCATTGATTTTTTAAAGTTCTAAAGTTTTGAGATGTCTTACGTCTTTCCACCGTCTGTCTTGCACTTTATTCTTGACTGATAAAATATGAATAAAAACAAAATGAATGTTTATTCCCTTAAGTCAAAAACAATTATTTTATTCATAAACCATCACTATCACACTTGTCTATCCTAACTTTGTGGGGATCAAATTGTTCTGAAAATATCAAAGGCTCGTTACAGTAAAATTCATTTTTTTACACATGAGTGAGACCTCTAAAATTGCAATCTTTGGCATTTTCAAACAGGGATGGAAAAAAAAAAGATCTTTAGCAGTAAAGTCTAGGTGCCTATGACTCTAATATTTAGTGCAGGTTAAATATAAGGTTTAAGCGAATGTAAAGTGATTTGATTTAGTATTCCCTCCATTCATTTTATTTTAAATATAACAGACCAACATATACATGTAACTGAATCTCAGACACAAATGCCTAAACTTCTTTAAATACCTTTTGGTGTGTTTAGATATTGCTCCTGTGTGTAAAATTTCTCAGACGTTTTCACATGCCTTTGTTTTAGGATTAAAGCAAGTCAAGTTCATACCTGGTTTAAACTCCAGACTACACTGCCTCGCAATTTTTTCACTCTAGTCAAAGGGGTAAGCTATCATTTCCATTATGTAAACTTTTTTCTTCAGTATAAGAATATTATTAATCACAACTTAGTGCGTAGCTGTGAAAATCTTAGAGTCATACAAACAGTATCATCTCATTCTTTGAAGATTGTTATTAAATATTTACTTTAGAACTTTGACAGCAGAGAGATCAATCTGTTTACTCTGAATATATATCTGGAGGAAAACAATTGTGAAGCAGCCAGTCAGACAAAAATTGAAATTTGGACTTTTTGAGTTCTTTATAAGTAGCATCCAATGCACTTTAAAAGGTTGAAAGTTAATGAACTATCATTTCTAGAACCGTAGATAATTCGTTTTTATTGAAATGAAGAAAAGAATACTAAAAATATAGAGTATTTTTTTTCTATGTTCAATGGGCTCCAGCTCAAAATATATATCAGCAACTTTTGCTTATTCACCCTGATTACTTCAAAATTGTGTCTCATTTGCATGTAAATATTAATTATCTTCTTTTATTTCCATACAGAAACTTAATTTACCAGACAAATTGGATTGCCAGCAGTTTATCCTCCTTGTTTCAGAGATTTTGCAACCAATACCAGTAGTAAGTTATTTGTTATCTATTCAATTTCTTCTCGCATGTAATATTTTGATTATATACTTTTGTAACAATGAATATAATAGTGTAGCAAGACCTTTTTTTTTTTCGAATAAAAACATACGTCTTGGAGATATCTTTTAGTCTTTTGATTTTTATTAAGTACTGTTCTTTAAGTAATCTATATGGCTCAATCTAACTTTTACCTCAGAAATATATTTTTTTATTAATATTCAAAATTATCCAATCTTATCCTCTGACAAAACTGAAAAGTAGCAATGTCACTTATAGTTTTTGTCTAAATTTTGGCCTCTATTACTATGACTTGAATTATCTCTTTAAAATTAATATCTTTTTTTGTAGGTCCAGAACCTCATGAAAGAATACGGAATGGCTTTACCAGACGGAAACAGGTAAATCTTTTGTTATTGGATTCTCAAGAGGATATTTTATTTCCAAAATGTTTTAACCTGTAGCACAATCCTTGTGCCAAACCAGGTCTTGTATTTTGTCGGTTCAGAAGAAATTCTACAGCTGAATGTAAACGATAAATAAAATTATTAATCCAGCAAGACCTCACTTAATGATGTGCAATACTGTGTTTTTAAAAATATCACATACTTTGTTTTTTATTACAGGCAGCTTCCTTTAACCCAGTTTGACAATTTTCTACGAACAGAGCAGAAGGTAAAGTTCTATTTTTCCCCTTCATCTGTAAAAATGTATAAGATTGTTCACATTTCTGCGAAGGGGATCTTACATTGGGAGATTTGCTAAAAGAAATTAAAGTGAAACAATCTGAGCCTGTAAAACTGCTTTTGAATCAACTTCAATTAAATATAAATATTACAAATCCAACGTAGTTCGAATAGAAATGACTAATAGCCCTCTTATAGAATTTAAATAACTTTAAAATTTTCTAACAGACAGGAAAAAATGACCTCAAAACAATCTTCAAAGAAGGTATCGCTTACCATCTAAGACAAGTTTTGAGTAATTTTGATAACCTGACACAAGTTAATATCCTTGATAGTCATTGCGATACAAGTGCACATCCATGATAGCTAATATGACAAGTGTACACCACGATAGCTAATGGGACAGAAGTCTACATCCATGATAGCTAATATGACAAGTCTACATCCATGATAGCTAATGTGACACAAGTCTACATCCATGGTAGCCAATGTGACACAAGTCTACATCCATTATAGCTAATGTGATACATGTCTACATTCATGATAGCCATTGTGTCACAAGTCTATATCCTTGATGGCCAATACGACACAAGTCTACATCCATGACAGCTAATGTGACACAAATCTACACCCATTATATTGGATATCTATATTTTTTAGGAGCAGGACACAAGTGATATTGCTACAAGAGTCTGCTCTTGCTTGCCGCCTGACACCATTTCTGGGATTGATTTTAATTTTTCAAGTCGTCAGGTAAGAGGATCAATTGAATAAATTTATAGCAGGTTATTTTTTTGTCTGTGCAGTCTTTGCTTAGGATTTTTAAAGAGTAAAGAAAAGAACATATTTTTACTGCAAATTAAATTTCTTTTTTATCCTGCAAAGCATGCTGTCTGCAAAGTAATATATGTGGTCAAAGATTTGTGGAGCAAAACTTTTGTTCTCAGAGTATTACTACTTTACATGGTGTAAAGTTTGGAGTAAAGGTATTTTATTATAAAAGTTTCACACTCTTCAGAATCAAAATTAAGCTTATAAATGCTTGTTCACAAAGTTGAAAGATTTTGAATAAGCAAAAAGTACAAAAACACAGCAAAGGCAGGTATCTTTCCAGATAGTTTTAATCAACTACATATGATGTTAAAACTTTGAAGTTTTTAAATGTGCTGTATAAATATTATTTCCCCCAGTTTGAAGACTACCTCTTCTCCACATACAATAGCATTGTTAGACCTAAGGAAGCCTCTTTGCATCATGACATGGACCACCCTCTCTGTCATTACTGGATTGCCTCTTCACACAATACGTTTGTATTCAATTTACTTTTTTTATACATGATCTTTAGTATGTAGCAATACTAGATACGCTTAGGTTGAAATCAGCCATATATAAATATAATGTAATAACAATAGAGATACTATTATTCGTACTGGTTATAAAACATATACTTAGACCTCAATACCTCATAAATCTTTGCATCAGACTTTTCTTTTAAACCAATTTCACATACAGTAGCATTGTTTGACCTAATGGGTGAAAAATGGGTAAAAAATCATTATTTTACACTACTCTTATTATAATGTACTTATTGTTATCTTTCTGACAGATATCTCACAGGGGATCAATGGGGAGGTGAAAGTCACGTAGAAACATATACAAGGTGTTTACAGATGGGTTGTCGCTGCATTGAACGTAGGTCTTATTGAAAAAGTAATGCTTTCAACAGTATTCTCGTACTTGCTTTGTCCTTGGCACAATAACAATTTGTTAAAATAGTCTTGGTTTTGGCAAAAGATAGTGCATTGTGTTTGCTCCATGTGTTTGTGGACGTAAGATTTGAGTACCAATGTACATTACATTGTCTTTTCAAGTCAAACAATAAACTTAGAAAACAAATGAAGGTAAGAGTCTTTAGTACCTCTTGGGAACTTAACTCCTGATAATAAAATTACAACTCAAAATATGAATCAAAATCTGTTGATATATAGAAAAAAGCTTTTATGTATCATAATTTTGGTTGCTCCCAAATATTCTTCAAACTGTTAGCTATGCACAGTGCAATCAAAGCTATATGCATGCTATATCCTTTGATCATCCTAATGCTTCCTAGTGGATTGCTGGGATGGTGCAGATGGAAAGCCCATCATCACACATGGAAGATCTTTCACCTCCAAGATCAAATTCTCTGATGTGGTTTACACAATCAAAGAGCATGCATGGGAAGTTTCAGAGTAAGTAAAGCATTTAACTTTTCAAAAGATTCATAGTTTAAATTGTTTTGTATAAATTTTCAGCAGGTACCTTATAAGAGATACAATTCCTGTTGGTTATTTATATCCAAAAGGTTGATTTAAATATAGATATAATGTTATGCTAAATGTTGTGGTTCAAAGGGATTTTTGTCACATTTTATCATTAAAGTCACCTGTGCAAGTCAATTTCCAAAGCAAGGCCTAAAGCGATTAGACATGATCAGTGTGCTCAACCTAACTTCTGCAAAATGAACTGCAGTTGAGAAAACTTGAAAGACCCAACTTGGCAGTGAACAAAAATCTTTATTATGTTGTTTAAAAAGGTCTATGATAGTAGATAATCATTTTGTTTTAATCTTGGAAGATTCTGTATATTTAATTAAAGAATCCTTCAAACATTAATTATAGATTGATTATAAAAAAAAATCAAACACAAGAGGCAAAGTTCAAACTTTTGAACTTTTATGAAAGTATAAAAGTTAAGCTTATTTACTTTAAACTCCTGTTACTGTTGATCACCTGTTGTTGTTTTTTATGTGCATTGTGCAGCTCAGCACGCCCCTTACAAGTCTTGTAGACTTTTTTTTTAAGCTATTATAAATAGTTCTTTAAAATTAATACAAAGGCTTCAACCTACCACTCATCATAATTTCTTGGACTTTCCATTTCTTACTTTTTCAAATTTTAATTCAGGTACCCATTGGTGTTGTCAATAGAAAATCACTGCAGTCTTCCTCAACAAAGATTTATGGCATCATTACTCAAAGAAGTATTTCAGGGTAAGTGTGAAATGAAAAGCTGCAATCTCATTTAAATATCTTTTTTAGAAGTTCAATTGCAAAAACAAGTGAGACTTACAAAACTTAAACACTGTTTCATTCTACAAAATAATCTTCTCAGTTGGTATAATTATACTTCATTGCCTAAAACAAAACAGCACAATCTCTCAGGAGAGATGAATGTTGATGTAATATTGGTTGGGGTATATTTCACGTCTACTTTTGCATTTTAAATTTTTGGTATCACAGAGGAGATAACATTTAGAAAATAATGTTTTGAAAACTTTCTAGGTTGAGTTGAAGGACATTTGCGTAGACATGTTGTTTATTCTTATAGTTATGACAAGAAGATTAGAGGCAGCGGTTATTATTTTAATTAATTTGATATGTTTGTTATTTATAAAATACAATAAAGTTTTTACTTGGTTTAAGTAAATGGCTTTGTCAATTTAAGATTTATGAAATTTTAAGAAAAGCAAAGGAAATGTTTTTTTTTTTCTTCCTGAAATTGGATTTGCGATATCCACCGTCAAAAGTATTTTGTGGCCTACGGAAAAGAAACAAAGATATTTATGACTCATATATACATCAGTAATATGTTTGATATAATTCTAAGCATTCATCACTACATATACCTAGAGCTTCACTGTACTGAAATGACTGTATTATAAATACAAATTCATAATTATGTGTTTTTGTATCTGTTAAACAAAAGAATCTGTTCTCTGAAATTGAGCTGTTTTTTGAAAAAGGTAATAAAACATTCTTGTTTTTATATTACATGATTTATTCTAATATGGCACGCAAAAACTACTTTCAAGTGTATTAGAAATATGAATAAAATATTTGTACTTGAAAATGAATCAATTTTTTTCCTTGGCTTACTTGATAATGAAGTATATTCCCCTTTTTTACCATTCAGATGAGTTATTAACAAAGCAAGTTGATCCCAACGAGCAGTGCCTACCATCTCCAAACAAGCTAAAGCGAAAAGTTATCATCAAGGTATCAATGAAAATAGCTCTAGAAAAAAGCTGGGTTTCCTTCATTTTTTCTAAGCTCGTACTTGCTCCGTTCAACGTCAGTAACTTCCAGTTAAACTAACTTACTTCTAAGATGACTTTAACAGCTTTACTGCTCCACAATTTTTCCTAAACCTAGATGGGGAACTTCAGTTTTCCTAGATCTACACTAAAATAAAGAAAAAGGTTTCTATTATATTAATGATGATTTTCTCTGAGAATTCAAACTTCTATTTTCTTATCAGTTTTCTATAAGCTCTATAACAGTTATTTTAAAAAGAATCTTGTTAACATATTTTCAATTTTTTTAAGCAAATTAATTTTAACTCCTTTTGCAATAGAGAAATTAGCTTTAAAAGCAGTTTTACTGTTCAAGACTTATGAGAATATGTTACAGTAGTATCACAAAATAATTATATAGGCCTACATAAGAACAACAAGTGCGGTTTAAAAACTGAGAGGTCCGTACTAAGTTGAATATCTGTGTTCTTGTTCAATGTATAAACAATAAATTCTGCCCTGTCTTTACTTTCCAAAGAACAAGAAACTTTCAACGGACCAGTCAGTATCAGATAAGATAGACTTCAGCTCTGAAATCACAGGTTTGTCAGTGTTTATGTTATATTCTTAATTGTTAAAATAGAGTTGACAAGTTCCATTCTGTGTTTTTTTTTTTATTATTACATAAACTTACTCATTCCTCAAAAAAAAGAAAAAGCCATACTGCATTTTTGTTCGCATTAAAAAACAATTCAGTAAGTCTAGATCTATATTCTAGATCTCAAATTTGAAAACAGAAAGCAACAATTATAATTATTTTTCCTACCTTTACACAACACATAAAATACCTAACACTACCTTTGACAGATTCTTTTTTTAAATTTTTTTTTTAAATTTAATCTTATATTACTTTATATCCTTTAAGGTAACAGAAATACTTTGCGGTTCCAAACAATATACATTTGTTAAAAATATTGATCTTTTTGTTTTTCAATCATCTCAGAAGAAATAACCTCACGTGCAAAGAAACATAGTGTTTTGCTCATGAAATTTGCCACAGAAAAGGTTTGGAGCTTTTTGATGACTTTTTTTCGATTTATATCTATAGACAAACTATTTAATTCAGCAGTAATCAGTTCATTTCTCTCTTCTTCTTTTTTTTACTGGTTGTATCAGTGTCAGTATAATGTGACCAGCTGAGACAAAGAGTCTGAGTATCCCCTCACTGTATCAGTGTGGCAGACGTTAATATTGTGATTGTCAGATATAAGTCTTAGGACCTGTCCACAAGATAGCCCTGCTGCTGATATTGGATATAAAAGAAAAAAAACTGAACTCACTCACTCCAAGTTTTCTTTTTAAATCTTACTTCTTGACCAAACGTGTACATGTTACCTTGTTGGTTTTTGTTTTGTTGCTTTTAATGTTAGAAGAGAAACAATTTATCAATTGTCCTGACTTTAGTTAAAATTTTGTCAATGCAAAACCAATTCACAGCCATTTTTTTCAGTATTTGCAATTTGTTTTGAAAAATAATTTTAGTCACTGATTTCACAATTGTATTTTATTTCACACATAGTGGGGCTCTATGTTTCCTCTGAAATATTGAACTTAAATTTGGATTGCAGAAGTGGAATGATTTTGAGGTGATGTTGACTGATGGCCACATCTGTTTCACACCCAACGTTGTGAAACCTGAGGAGGACAATGAAGATGAAGAAGATGATATTTATGTCAACTCAGAAGAGGTTTGAATACTCTTTAATATTCATGCGTTCATATCAATTAAGTTGAAAAATAAAGGAGGACCATGTAACACCTCTCCTTAAGCATCAACATTGGTTGCCAGTAAAATCATGCATTGAGTATAAGACAGCCATTCTCTGTTACAGATGTATTAACGAAACAGCCCCATCATATTTGTTATGACTCCTCTCTCCCTATTTACCATCATGATCCCTTCGTTTGAGCAGAAAATAACGTCTTTATGTAAAGAGATATAGAACTACGAGGTATGGAGATAAAGCTTTCAGTGCAGCTGCATTGAAAATTTGGAAAAGCATATCACAACATGAGAGACACTGACTCAAAAGCAGCGTTTAAAAAATTGGTAGAAACGCATTTGTTCGACTACTTGGCTTAAATATGTATGCAAATCATTTTCTTGTATGAGTGAATGCTTTTTGTTTGTAATGTTATGACATGTATTATTTTCTATGTTTTATGTCATATATGCTTTTTTAAATGAGATTTTAATGTGTGAAAAGCACCATGAGCTGAGTTTATTGGATATGAAGCTCTATAAGTAAATTGTATTATTATTTCCTAAAGAAGTTATAACAGAATCTAAATTAGGCACCTAAAAATAAATCCTATTTTTCTTTAAATTACAATTGAAATGATAATAAATGAATGACCCAAAGACCTCACATAAAAACTCTACCTTTTTTGGGGCAATAGTCTAATATAAATGGCAGCTGAATGAATATACACATAATTATTTGGTTTGCCTCACTTATTTGATTTGATTTGACTTCAATTTTCTTTAACCACCATCGCTACTGGTACATTTCCATCACTACTGCCAGCTCCATAATATTTTTGTCCCTATTCTTTTGAAGAGCTCAACTTATACAGTGGTTTGAGCTATTTTTGTGTTTTCTGGTAGTAGAATGAAAGTATAAAGCTTTCTTTACTTGATTTGTATCTTCGTACTTACAGAATGAGCAGCTATATGACTCTGAAGATGAAGAGAAAGAAGACTCCAACCAACTTTCTTCCTTCCTCTGGTACCATGGTCCTATCCCCCGACAGGATGCTAAGAAGCTCTTGCTCCAGAACCGTTGTCATGGAGATGGTACCTTTTTGGTTCGAGACTCTGGTCAGGGAGGGCTAGCTTTGTCTTTCTTGTAAGAAATTGTTGAATTTTAGAAAAAATTGAGGAAAAGTATTTCAATCTCTTTGTCTACATGTCAGTTCCTTCCATGTTTTATTCACTAGCTAACTCTCATCTTCATGTTTCTTTTTACTATAGCCCTATTGTCTCTTTACTTTTAAACAAATTTAGGACGATTCAAATTATTTTCTTGGTTCTCAGCATCGTATTAATTTATCTACTCTTTTTTTGCATTAATCTGCTGTTTATTTTTGCAAACATAATTTTTGCTGAACTCTTTTTTTCTTACCAGAGTTCAAGGCAATATAACTCACAGTATAATTATGTCCAAGAGAAATGAAAGCTCAGGTCTAGAAGAGTTTCTCATCGGCAATGAAGTCTGGCACAAGAGCATCCCGGAGCTCATTGAGTATTACAAGAATCACACACTTAGCTACAAAGAAAAAGGCTTCAGCATCAAGCTTGGATTTGCAGTGAAAAAACTTATGGATTTTGAAGATAAACCGTAAGAACTGTTCTCTCATGGCTCATATAAATTATTTGCTCTCATGCCAAGAGAAAATTTCTATTTTTTTTTACAAGAAAATTATTCAAAAAGGGTAATTAAATAAATTTTTAAAATTTAGTCACATTGTATTAAACTGTTTGGTTAACTGAGAAAGCATGTGAACGTATGATTTCACAATATAATATGGTTTTGCTAAAAAATAGTTGTTGTTTTTTTTTAATAGATTTTTCTTCTTAAAATTGACTATATCTAGTAGTCTTCATAACCCAATTTAAATTTTATTACATAGATAAAGAGGCTAGTTTTTTTTATCTTGATTGTAGATCAGCACTTGTTCACATACCTTTGTGAATGAGAAGATCATTTTATTTGGAATTATAATATGATATTTTATTTGAAACATGTAGCAAAGAAAGTGATTGTAATTAGTGCTGTTAGGCTTGTTTCTTCAAAAAATCATTTTTACTTCAAGACAAGTCAATACAATTTGTATTGTCACAATGCTTTTGGAAAATTTCCGTATCGAGGAAGTGTTGATGTTAATTTTAAGGGTAATTTTGGTTTTGTTTCTTTGTTTCCACAGGTGGTGGTTCAAAGACATGGAGAGAATTTCAGCCGAAAACTATCTAAGATTAATACCCATTGAAGGTGTCTTTTTGGTTCGACCAAGCTCTCTCGATAACTTTTTCAGTTTGACTTTAAGGTATGAAGTGTCAAATTCTCAATTTAAAGTTGTGTATCCTATTTTGTTTGTATGGCAAAAAAATCCAGGCTTGCCCACCTTCCCGAGTTTATTGGGAAATTCCCTACTGGCCTTGTCTTTTCAGAATTCCCGAAATAGGCCTCTAATTCATGATTTTTAGGTTTCAATCAATATAATGCTTTCTGTCAAAAAGTTAATTTAAATATCAAAATTTGTAATAAAACCAACACCACTGAATTTTTGCATGAGTTCCTCTTCTTGCGTTATGCCGAGTCTCACCTCGACGCCTGTAGATCAAATGCCTTGTATAGACAGGCGAACACGAAACACATTGTCACTGACACAGCACGGGCCTAGGCCGCAGCGAACACCTATTGACCTATGCTTCGGTCTGGACGCACATATTGCAAACACTACCGCTACCACGGTTAGTGACCAGCCTCGACACACTTAAGTTTGCCCCAATTCGAGACTGGACAGATTGGTAAATTTATACATTTAGCTCAAAGAGATGTCTGGTATATTGTTCTTTTCTTCTTTGGATCATTCCAACATTTGATAAGTTGAACAAAATCCTCCAAAAAGAAGAACCACAGATTATATTGGTGAGCTTGATCAGGGGCTCATGGCAGATCTTAAAGCCAAAAGTAGCAGTCAAATTCACTCCAATCAGCATTGAAATACATAAAGGACAAGTTCCATATCAATTGTGACATTCTTCAACATTCACAATTTGTTGATGTTGACAGGAGACTTAAACTAAAGCTTTATTTGCTGATGTCCAGTTTTTCTCCAGAAAGTTTTCCATTCCTAAGTGTTCTATGGATTCCTTACATGAAGAGTTTGTCCAGTTACAGCAAAAAGTGGAGCAAATAGATGTATATATATGTACATATTGTAAATAGTTTTGATAAGTGGATTTTAAAAAAAAATTTGAAGACCAACATGATCACTTACAAAACACAAGTTTTATATCATGTAACTATTTTATTATTTTATGTAGATGGAGAAAAAGATATTAGATGTACTACAGGTACTAATTTTAAGTACTGAAACACATCTCAATTTTTTAAGTGCAACCAATTTCCCTAATTTGACCCATTGAAAGGTTGGCAAGCCTGAAAACCCTTCCTGGTCCATTAATTCCTTCAATTAATTTGGAAGAAATGCATATTATGAGATTATAGATTATTCATGGATTATTTTCCTCTTAATTTGAAAATATCTTATATGTTGTATTAACTTCATAACTATAAACACTTATGAATATGCGTTTAATCATGATGAAGTCAAATACCTAGCTCAACTGATGAAAAAAAATTAAATGTTTTGCCCAGAAAAAGACCAACACTATTGTTTTATATTTTCACAGGAATCGGAAGAGAATTTCCCACTTTCAAATAGAGTATTCACGCGGCAAGTTTGTGCTGGGTGGTTTACGATTTGCCAACATGGAGCGCCTGATCATGCACTTCAGTCTGCATCCCCTCTACAGAACCTGCAAGCTTACACAACCTGCGCAAGATCACTTGGTTCAAGAGGAGCATCAAAGTAATGGAGTAAGTGTTAACATTTCAATATCATTCAAATGTCTGCGTGTCTCTTTCTATTTCCATCCATCAAGTAACATTCTCTCTCGCTTGGGCCATGATGTCCCTCCACATTTCCCAAACAATTGCTGCTTTTCCTTCACTTTCTTTGTGTTAAGCCATTTTTTTTTTTACTTCATTATCTTTTCCTGATTGTTTTTCCCAGCTGTGTTTCACTTTGACCATTATACAATAGTTAATGTCTGAAATGCTACGCTATAACATTCACTAAAGAAACTCTGAGAATAAAAAAAATAAATGGAAGTTGTAAAAAATGGCTCGATTTAATAGTTAAACAATTGTATCATTAGTATGATTTACAACGCTGGTACTCTGGTCTCCACAGTCCCATATTCATTTGATACTAAAAGCTGCATTTTTAAATGAAGTTTAACCATTTTGCGATATTTTTGCTTTCTTACCAATCTTGTTACCTTTCTTTTTTTATGTTTTGCTCACTTACGACAGTTGATTTTTTTTTGTATTACTGCAGGATCTTTACCTTGCAACAGAGTATGCAGATTTAAAAGATATGAATGAAACTGTAAGTCTTGATCCATCATCTTTTGATTAGAATGGGACCAATTTGTGTTTATGTATGAATTTTTCAGATGCAAAAATCGCAGGAATGAAAAAAAAAACCTTTAGCACTTTAGTACTAAAACTATTTTCAAAATACCCGGTACTAGAGTTGTAAATAACACTTTTTCACTCAATTTGATTACTCTGGGGACAAAAAAAGTTGGACTTTGATGTGAGAAGAATAGTTTATCACATGAACTAAAAATATAGAATAGCTTGGGAATATCTGTTGTAAAACACACTTTTTGCTTGAAGAAGACAAAGTTGTCTTAAAATTCCATCTGTTTCCACTACTGCCAGACGAACTGAACAATTGGAGGCCTTAGCAGAGTGCAACAGCTCAGAACAATCATGTTATCTTAGTTTTAGACATTTAAAAAAATGTTCAATTCCTTTTATAAACACCATAGCATCAGTTAAATAAATGATAACGTTATTTATAATTATATACAGTCATAGCAAATGTTAGTCTGCGGTAGTTTTGAGGCAACATTGTGTCGCAAGTTATTCACATTTGAACCACATGGTGCAGATAACCTCAAGGCTAATCGAACCACATTATGCAAATAGCTTCAGCCTTATAAAAAAATTGCAGTCCAAAGACAAGGTAACCATGGTAAGGCAGCTTTGAACAATGCGTTTATATGAGCAGTTTGATTCCTAAAAAAAAAAATTAATATTACACCAATTTTATTAAATTCAGCAATTCATGAAGATAGTAGTTTGTAAATATGATATTGGTGAAAAATTAATTATAAAGGCATATTGATTGAATTTAAATATTTGTAAAATGTATTATTTTAAGGCATTGGCTTTTCTATATACCATATTTTCTTGGTACCTTATGTTGTCTATATCTGAATGTTTTGTGTCACAGACCCTTAAATACTTAAATAGTATGCATAGAACACATTTCTATATTTAGTTTTTAAACACATCAGGTAACAGCAAGAGCCCTGTATGATCACATAGCTGCTACATCTGATGAGCTTTCCTTCAAACGAGGATCTTATATAAAAAATGTTGTTACTGCTGATCAGTTGTGGTAAGTTTATTTGTTATTACCTCAACTGGTTTGTGATTTCATAGCTTTTTCGTTATTTGAACCCTTTTCTTCATTGTTTTTCACAATGCATAAATGAAGTCCAAGAAGCTTGTCTGATTTAAATAAACATTTACTGTTTTAATTTCTAAAGCCATTTTAAATGTCTATTTAAGCTTTCTTTATCATGGCAGATATCCTTGGTCTAATCTAGATTACAATAAATCAGTTTATCTATCAGGAACAATTACTTGTCATTTTTTGTAAAAAAATTTAATAACTTTTTTGTTTTGTTTAGATTTCTAAAAATTGAACAAAATAACCCAAGTTTCCTTTTAATCATTTCCTGATTTCTTGTCTTGTCTCAGTCCTTTGACAGGAACATTTTACATCTGTTCAACTAAGTCTGCTAGATAGCTGTGCATTGATTTTTTTACAAACAATATAAGAAAAGAACACATCCAGAGAGTCACAACTTCGATTGACTGTAAAAGAAAAAGTGGACTATGCTTGCCATTAACTCAAATTTAATATTGGATATGTTTGTAAAAAATGTTGCATAAAATCGTTTACAATCAATTAGAATATATTTGCCATTCTCCTGAAAATAAATACCAATTGAATGATTTTTTTTTCTAATAAAGATTTTGTTATACCTTTGGATTGTTTTTTTAAATATATATATAGAGAGATTGTATGCTTTGTGAGAGGAATATTTTAAAAACGCTAATATCCAAACGATACTAATTGTCACATAAAGTGTAGCACTAACATTATTCTGTGGTTACAGAGCCAAATGCTAGACCTAGATCTAGAAGTTTATAAAGTGCAGATCTATTTGGGCGAGGTCCAGGACTGTCAGGTGATAGCACACCTGTTCAAAGTAATATAGTAACAACCATGTAGCTTTAGATCTAGAACTAGAAAGGACTGAAAACTACACAGTAACACACCAGTGAACACATAATTATTTTAATGATCTGGACATTGTAGGCATTAAAAATATTTTCAGCTAAGAACGCTAGGTATATACAAAATACTGCCAAGGCACCAGGGCTCAAAGGATTAATTTAATATATCCTTTACTTCGGTAAAACTTTGGCCAGAGATGTTTTATATGTTTATTGATGGCTTTTACAAACAGAAACATCTTTTTACATCTTTAGGTGGCGGGGTGACCATGGGAAAGAAGTCAACAAGCTGTTTCCATCCAACTATGTGCAAATAATGAATGGTTCAGGAGAAGGAGATGACACAACTGCTCCTAATGAAGCTGTTCTTAACCTCTCAACATGTCACTTTGGTAAATTTGTCTCAACATTTTTCTCTTTGTCTGATCTTTAAAAAAATCTAGGTTTTTTTTGTATTCTCTTTACCTCTGCTCTTCCTTATGTTTTAACTATCTTATCAGTCTTCTGAATATATAGCTGAAATAGGTGACTAAAAATAAATTGTACTTTATGAACATCAGCAGAAAATGTATATGGCTACTAACTTTAAACATGTGAGCCTCATGTGTGGAGCAAACAAATGATCAAAGCTGATTTTGCTTTTAGTTTTAGCTTTAGCTTTAGCTTTGAAGTGTGGATATCTTGCCGGATGTTCTATTTTAATTACCATGCTGATGTTTGTTTTTACAATTTTTTAAAAGGGTTGTCATGTTTACCAACAGCTGACAGGATAACCAGCCTTGATGGAGTGCATTACTTTACGGTGACTCACCCACTCCAGCCATACGTCATACAGATCGGCTCGAGGAACCGCAGCGAAGTGGAGGAGTGGTTGCAGTCAACTCTTGACTCGTGGCAGAAGATGGGCGTACAAGTAAGCTTCATCTTTATCGTGATATATTTTGTTTTGATTATTGAATAAAAAAAATCTGTCAAGAGTTGCTTCAGTGGCGCAGGTATTCACATATTTATCAAAGAATTATTATAGAAACATATACGCGTTGGTCTAAAAGGGATATCAGTCTATCGATTGAACAGAAATAGAATTTGGGACACTTGTAATCTTTCCAAGCATTCATTCTTGCGCATTTGTTAGAACTGATTTAAAAGAACATATTGTCAACTCAAGCTATCAGTGTTACAAATAAGCTAGCTTTGTACTTTTTAAATCATGTTGAAGGCCACTTGTCTGCCAGGTGGATGTTTTTAAGCTTTTTTTTTCAGTTCAAGTACATTACAAATGGGCAAACTAGAGCACAGATTATAAATAGTTATTTCTAATGGTGCCAAGTATAAAGTACCATAGATAAAGGTTTAAGTTGTCAATAAATTTTGTTATGACATTTATCATTTTCTGATTTTCTGTACTAGATTTCACCTATAATATACAGTGGAAACCTCAAAAACCGAAGTCTGATAATTTGAATTTCTCATTAATCGAAGTTTGCAAAAGGATAGATTTTTTCTCCTCTTTGTCTTAATTAAATTGGGACTCATTATTCAAATTCTTTCGGACTCGATTCTCTTAATTCGAAGTAGAGACCACCACCGCAAGGCATAAAAAAGTTAAGTTCCTTGTTCCTTTTCTTCTCTACAAATGCAATCAATGCTAACCACCAGCCAAGAAGAGCTGCTGATCTGCCCGCTAACAATGCTGATGCGCTATCAGTATCAAAGGAGTGCCAGTGTTACTGATTGTGATAGCAACATGGGGCAGAGAAAAGGGAGGGTGGCAGGCACCGTAGGCCTATACTGCACATAGTACACAATAACCTGAGTTCTAGCAAGCTCGGTGGTACTGGTATGCATAGTATAGTAACTAACAATGCATTGATAAGCAAGGATGGGGACGGCCGGACGTGGGAAGAAATGAAGAAAGGTCTGTGTGTGGGAAAGGGGTGGTGAGATTGAGTCCGTGAAAGTGGAGACTGGGTTCTATAATGTCTTGCATTTGTAGACCAGTAAATCAGACAGCATCTTGGCAGCCATGATCGTCGGTAGACTAGTGTTTATTTCTCGACCAGTTGTGAGAATATTTACAGCATTTGATTGGCTTTACTTTTATAATGGACATTACATCCCTCTCCAACTAAGATAGAAAATGGAATTATGAAATGAATAGGGAGGGTTTGTTTTCTTTCAACTTAACTTTAAATTTCGTGATTGAATCTTCAACTTCCTCGTCTTGGCTTGGGGCATCTGGGAAAGGGTTTTTTGATAAACTTGTTGTACCTGGTAATGTAAAATGAAGATGTGATAAAATAATGAAAGAAGATGATACGAGTAGCCCCAACCAAAGGTTTTGATGCTCTAGTCGCTCCTAGTGAGCTTACCATTCAATTAGTGTGTGTATATAAATGTTGCATTAAATTATTTTCAATAAAAAATAACAGGGCGACTCGTTCGATTGACTTTTTCAACCAAGGGAGGTACAATCTATATTTTTTGGCAACTGGTATGACATGGTTATGCCCCCTTTCTGTAATTCGAATCTTCTTAATTCAAATTTTTAACGCACTCTCAAGGAATTCGAATGATTAGGTTTTCACTGTACTTAGTTTTTTGAATATATGACTAAATTCTTCTTTCCCTTACAGGCTCAGAAAGTCCACAAAGCAGAACGAAATCAGAAACTAGCTCAGGAACTCTCAGATTTGGTGATCTACTGCCAGAGTGTTTCTTATGTTCCAGACAGTATGTATTTTACAAATCTATGTATTCAAATAGTAATTACTTGTGAAGTAAACTTTCCAAAAATTAATATGCAAAGCACAGAATGTGTCCAGTATAGAAGTTATATCAACTTTTGTATCAAATAGCATGATTTAATGCAATTACTTTTGTTTTATTTGGGACACAAATTAGCTGTTGATGTGTTTGTATTTAACTTCTCAAATGGGTTGATCAGTCCTTTAGGTAGGTATTTAAAGAAATTGTGTGTATTTCTCTTTTTCCTCCCAGTTAACCATAAGTTTTAGACAGGCTGTGAGAACATTTTCTCTCTGAATAAAATGTATCACATTGTTATATATTTCAGAGAATCGTAGTCCTTTAGAGAAGGGAAAAAAGTTATTCCTGGATATACTTTGTTTTTTGTTGTTATTGTGTGTGTCAAAAAAGATGAGATGCCTGCTGTTAATATCAACTTACACATTTTTCTGAATCTGAGATAAAATTTGAAAAAAAAATGATCAAAACATATTTCAGGTCCTGTCAAGTTTAAGGAAATGTCGTCCTTTAGTGAGGAACGTATTGTCAAGGATGACAAATACATCGTAAAGTAAGATACTAATTTAAACGAAGAAAAAAAAAGCGCTTCAATTTGAAATAAAAATTAATTCTTTGCTGTTTTTTAGTCCTCTTATAAAATTGATAATTAGATGTTATGATTAATATACCTAAATAATGATAAAGGCTATATTACTTATGGTAGTATTATCTGTCAAAGCAATAGTTATACAGAGGTGTTTGAATATTTTACTACAATAATTTATCATTCCGGCAGAGGAGTCAATGAAGGTAAAAGTTATTCAAGAGCATAATGAGAAATGAAGGTTAAGTGTTTTACGAAACATGTCACTCAATATAAGAGTATTTAATTTTGAATTGTTACTTAGCTCTCGTTTTAGGTTGGGGTTTTTTTAGGTGGTAGGGGAAAGGCAAAAACTGTTCATTTCAATAAGCCTTTTTTTATTCACATAAAGTTTGTTTTTTTCAAACTAGTTTCAAACTAATTTCACTTTTTTTTTACGTTAATAGCTACAACCATCATCAAATCAGCCGGGTTTACCCTAAATTCCTCCGTCTGAAGTCAACCAACTTTGATCCTGTGCCTAAGTGGAACATGGGTTGTCAAATGGTGGCATTGAACTATCAGACTCCAGACAAGAGTATGCAAGTCAATCAATCGATGTTTTCTCAGAATGGACGGTAAGCAAGGAACTTTTGTTGTAATCATAAATGTTCATTGAATGAAAAATTCTAGGCAGTAGTATGAAAGCAACAGGTTACAGTTCTTCTAAAGTTATCAATAGTTTGAATAATTTATATATTTGCAAAGTTTTTTGTAGAGTGGTAGAATCCCATCAAAATACTTGTCAAACCAAGTTTTCTGTAAGATGAAGAAGTTTGTTTTTATATCCTGTGCTGCCAGTTTTATTGACCTTTAGAAACTTGTTGCTCAGATGGTGTTTAAAGTACACATTTTTTTTCATGTTGTTGGTAAGATAAGTTTAAAACCTACATATTAATATTGCCATTTTTAACACTGAAAGTTTTCTTATGTCTATATTTTTCAACGTTTTTCACAGCTGTGGATATGTGCTGAAGCCAAGCTTTATGCAGGAGCCATACTACCATCCAAACAATGTGGCTTCCCTTAAAGGGGATGTGGAAAGCATCTTCCTCACAGTAGAAGTTATTGGTGGGAGATTGCTGGGCACAAGCCAAAGTGATGTAGGTTTAATGTCCCTCTATGTTTCTGTGGAGATCATTGGACTGCCCATAGACTGCCAGGCTGTCCGCACAGAGACACTCAAAGGTTAGTTTTCACCCATTCAACAGTCCCAATTAAATACATTAAGTCTTTTCCTTTATATTAGAATAATTTAAAGTACAAAACCATTTTGTATATGTATATGTATATACACATGCTGACTTAACGAGTATTAATTTTGAGTTCCTGTAAATGGGTGTCTTGTTTATTTTTAAATCAAATTTTTTTTTCAGACAAAAATTGCCTCAATCCTGTTTGGAAAAACCAGGAGTTTACCTTCCCAATTTCCTGCCCTGATTTGGCCTTTGTCAGATTTGAGGTCAGGAGTGATGAGAATGAGAACTTTCTCATAGGCCAAGAGACTGTTCGTCTCAAATGTGTGCAATCAGGTAGGCTACAGTTTTGAAATTTCACGGGGGAAGAGATTTGATTTTGATAAGTGAGCAACTTCCAGAGTACTTTAAGACTTGGGAGGCCGAATGAGAGTTCTTGTTTTTTGGCATTCTCAACACAATGCTGATCTTTACATTCTTACAAATATTGCACACAGAAAAAAAAATAAAAACAAAAAAAATTAAAAAACAAAAAATAAAACAAGAAACACCAGTTTTTTTCAGGTGGGCGAAGACCAGGAAATTGTATGAATGTATAATTTTTTTTTTCATTTCAGTTTTTACATTATGCAACACTTATAAACACTTAGTTTTTTTCTAAAAAAAAATAAAACAATTTTAAGCTCCTGAGAAACTATCATATCCTTACTGGTTGTATTGAATATAAAATGTGAGAAGCTATCTAAGCTGTCTTTATGTCCAGAAATGTTCTTGGAAATCTTAAAGGATTGAGCAAATTAGCTCTTATCTAGTGCAAAATTCAAAACAGAAAATTCGAATGCATTAACTAGTTTATTTAATATCTTTGTAAAGATTTTATGCAGAGAAGACATCCTTTAAAAAAACATTCCTAATTTCCTGGATCTTTTATATATACTTCTTATTGCTTTGGGCAAATTTCTGCTTATGTATATGATAGAGATAGATATTTTGCTTATAAATACAAGTAATGTTAAAATTGGAGTTTGTTTTTTAATAAAACAAAGACGAAATTTACAGATTTTGTACAACAAAAAATACTTTTATGTCATTTTCACTCTTTATCCACTTCTGTAGGATTTCGCAGTGTTCAACTAAAGAATGCATGGAGTGAACCCATCCACCTGTCATCTTTACTTGTTCATGTTGATATGAGAAATCCAAGGGTAAACATTTTCTTTCTCAAATTGTCAATTCTTATCAATTGAAGTTAAAAACTCTTTTTTCGTTAATCAAGTAAAGTTAAAAGCTTTGCATCCCTTAAAGCACTGAAACAATGGATGTTCATATTTAAAGGCTTATGTGATAATTAATGAATTGCATTACTATTTTTATTTTTTTTATGGATGTGTGAAATGAAAGACCCTTTTGTTATCCATCTGAGAAAATTTGAACCCTGATCAATGTTGTTGCTTATGTGGCAAAAAATAAATAAGATAGATAGCTCTACAATTTGCTGAATTTTACTTTTTTACAAATATTGAAACCACAACAAAACAAAAAAAAACCCCAAGAAACACGTTATCGTTTTGTAATTGAAAACTTCTACTATAATGCTGCAATTTTTTCAGGAGGACGAAGAGAAAAATCTTTTCAGGATTTTGGAAGAGACCAGGAAATTGTATGAAGACTTGCAAATGTCAGATCCAAACGATGCACGCAAACAGGACAATCTGTTACAAACAGAGCAAAAGTTGCTTCAAACGCTAGAAGGCATCAGGGGTAGAGGGTATGTGCCCTCTTTCTCTCGTATTGTTCTTTATCGTAAAAAGTGATGCAACAATGTCTGCTTGGCCACGCACATTAATTTTTAGTGTTAGAGACTGCATGGGCCAAGGCACTGGTGGCTCACGATGATCAGCGTGTAAACGTAAGCCTAATGGTGGCGCTGATTAGCAAGAGAGGGGTGACGGTGGGCTTTGTTAGTGGTAGATTTGATGACTCATGACTGGCAGGGGTACTGCATTGCATAAGGGAGGGAAAGGGTTGTCCGCATACGCTGATTTTTCGAGAAACTCTACCACCCCGCGGCATGAAGTTAGTCATTTCTTTTCGGTTTAGCGATAGTATGCTGGCCGACGATTTCGGTTTACCGTAGGTTTCATATAAGGAAAAAAGAAGGAAACCCGCAATTATTTCGATTTCTTTTCGGTTTAGCCGTTTTTTCGGTTCAGCCGTTTTCGGTTTAAGTGTGTTCCACTGTACATGTATACAACTGAGATATAAATAAAGCTATTTTGACAACTTGTTAGACAAACTTAACCTTTAAATTATTTGTAATTTTAGAAATGAAAAAAGGGAAAAAATGTATCTTGAAATTTTTTGATTTTCAAAAGAGGCCATCTTTTTTTAATCCTTTTATTTCTTTGCATTTCAGAAAGCGTACTACCTGGAGAAAACCCCAAACAAGCAGTGCATGAAGTGACTGACTACTCATAAATTTTAGAAAGCTCTTCTCAGAAAGTTTGGAACTTTGATACTTTATGGTATAAAAGAAATTCCTTGCAGATGAGAGTATTAGGAGCAAAAGCTGTTAAGATTCTTTTAAAAGTTTTGCATATATATGTGAATATGTAAAAATACAGGTATTTTAATTCTTTATCTTTGAAATAATCCTATAAAATACCAGGTCATTGAAAAACAATGGCATGAAAAGTTAGAAACATTTCCAGTTTCTGATTAAAATTTATACGAAAATAACAAATAATTTGCCAATCCTAATACCGGCATACCCCTATTATAGTCATGAATATCTGATTTAAGCCCTGTCAATCTTAAAAGTTTGATTAAAATGAACATTTTTTAACTACATGCATTTTCTAATTGTAAAAAAAAACAAATTAAATGCTTCTATTAATCTTCACCAACATTTCGGTGGACGGCATTGACTTTCTGTGACAATTAGACTGGTTCTACTTCCTTGATCTTGATAGTTGATTGTCTATTCTTGTGTGCTTTTGTTCACATGAGATAAGTGCCAAAGTTTGACTCGTACCATAGTTGCTGTGACCATAGCAACCATGACAGTAGAGGTTACCCACCTTCATTGGCTGTTGTGACAGGGTTTTTTTTGTATAGTGAGGTACATTGTATTATTAATCTTACAGTGTGCTCCCATTGCGTAGAGTTGACTGCTGTTTACAGGGGAATAAAAAAAACTGACATCATAGTATACTCATTTCATTTCAACACAGGCAAATGTGAGACTATAATGTAAAGAAAAAGACCTGAAGTAATCCAAATTAGTTTTAAGATTTAGGCCTACGTTTCTAGGGAGTTTTTTTTTACCCATTAACTTGTTCAGGGCCTGAAAATAGGGATGTATGAGTATATGACATTGGATGTTCTGTAAAGTGTAATGTAGAGGGGTTTAAAGTTTTCTAGGTTCCTATACATACATGACATTGGCAAATTTCTGTGTTTTTCATATTTCATCTTTTTTTCTCCCCATCTCTCTCATTGTATTAAGCTTATTTTTTGGTAGCAACCATGTGGAACTCAAAATTTAACATAATAAACAATTCAACTTGTTCAAGAACCACTTACAAATCTCAATCAGAAAAACAAAATTAACCGTCAGACAGTTTATTCAATTTTCAACATGAAATGTTTGTTTTATGCACTTACCTGTAGAAACAAAATAATATTCTATCAACAGTTTACAGTTACCCTAATACTAGAAACCATTGCTATAACTAATTAGTAAATTTTGCACTGGGGCCTGGAACCAATGTGTTATATTTCCATGGTTAGATTAACATTTTTACAAAAATTGATTAGATGAAAATTTGGATACAGTACTGAATAAAAGACAAAAAATATACCTAGAAGTCAGGGTATATTAGAACTTGTCACTCCCTCCTAAGTTTTTGCTTGACTATACATTGACCTGTTGCTACCATTCCTACACATCAACTTTATTTTTACTTTTACTTTTAATAACTTGAGTTTTCTTAATCAAAATAGGAGACGTAGCCGTTTTTCACATTGAAAAATTTAAAGTAATATTTCATTGTTTCTGAAGAAGCTTTGAAATCTTTATAAATCTTGGATTTAGCTTATACAAAATAATGTCTCTTTAAGAGAACTTTGAATTGTTTTTCTTAGCCTTTTTAACTATAGGCTACTTGGGAAGATTTTGGAATGCTTGTTTAAGAGAAAAGACAGGTGACTAAATTCAGCTGTTTTTGGAATTTTTTCCTAACAGAAAAGTTTGTCCCTTTTTCTATAAAATTCCAATTATATTAAACTAAAAGTTTAAATTCAGTTGCAAAAAATTAGAATTTTGATGTTTCCACTGTTAATGTTAAGGTTATGCCCTATCATTCGTTGCCTTATTGAATAATGAAACCTTGAATTATGTACAAACAACGTGCCTTAATGTCATGCTACTAGAGTAATCATCAAAGTTTTCTGAATAATTAACACTCATTTGTCTTCAAATATTCCAAAGATGCATGTTTAAAGAAAGCCTTATTATATATATAACTTGAAGAAAAAACAATGGCCATAATTTTTCCGCCTAAGCCATCATTTTTTTAAGATATGTCCAGCAAATTAATGTGATCATTCAAACTGATTTACAATGAGGACCATCAAAATGTGTTCAAATGATTTACCTTACTTATCATGGTCTTTATTACAATCTAAATTTTGATGAAATGATCTTTCGAAATCCATTCACCAGATCAATTATTTTTATTATTATTTGGATGTATTGAATTTGCGTCACATACTCACAAATAGCTCAGCATGTTTCATGTTCTGCTAATATTTTAAAAAGGAAACTGATTAAAAAGTCCTTCTTTTTTATGTGGATGAGAGCATACATTGACATACAATTACAATTATGTAAATGAATCTATTTGAGTGTTTTTTGTTTTGTTTTTGTTACGTACTTTTTCGTTAACTGGAAATTGCATTTTTCTTTTAGTGAATGTCTCCATCTTGGCAGATGGTCATATCACAGGTGTGACATGCAGATTTCGTTTTTCTATCCTTACAAGGATCAGAAACAAACTCTAAGAAAAGCGCCAAGCATGGAACTAGACCGCGCGTGTACTAAAATGTTAATATTTGTCAAAGGTGTAACTTGGAAGAGACAAGGATGAACTTGTAGAGGACACAGGCATATCATGGGAAAACCTTGCCAGCGAGTTGAAGTACAGAGAAAGGTGGAAAACAGTCATAGCAAAGGTTTATCATGCAGTGGACAAAGTAAGTTAGTATTAGGAGCAGTAACTTCGCTTTCTGGGGCTGCATTTTTTCTTTTTGCGGGTGGTTCCTGGTGAAACAGAAATTTTGATTCTTTGAGCACAAGAGCATTTTTAGTTTCCTTGGAATTCCTGAGTAAGGAACCATTAGTTAGATTTTGCGGTGCCCACCAGTTGTTATCTTATTGGCTAAGGTCTCTGAGAGGTGAAAGTCTGTGAAGTAGTTGTTACAGGTGACATTTCACCCACTTCTAACAAAATCGCTGGTGACAGTTTCCTCAAAACATGTCATGAGTGTAGTACACCCACTTGCTAGGAATCAGATTTCCCTCAATATGATAAGTATACGGGTGTAGAACACCCACTTACTAGGCATCAGCTAGATCATAGCATGCCAGGGAAAGAGTTAATACTCATAGAATTTGACAATAAATGGATTCTGTCTTCAATAAATGTTTACCTGAGAATAGTATGCATCATTTATTTGTTCTACTTTCATCTCTGTGGATCATGGATTGTACATATATTATAAGAACATAAGGTTTGTCTGCAGCATCACATATGTGAATTTTTTTTATTTAAACTTTGCTATTGAAAAGGCAAAACAAACAAAAAATTAATAGATATAAGGCAAATAGCATCATGATCTTGTTTTGTTTGCGAGCTACATTTATAGTCATTCAATTTCGATGGATGACCATGCCCATGTTTTGTGTGTGCATAAATTGCACTCTCATTTTCTCCATTCCTTTCTCGAGAAAAGAAAAGATTTAGTATCTACAATGTACAGTTCTAATTTCTATGATATACTGTTTTTAGATTGATACTTGTTTGATTCCTTTATGCGTTAATTTACCTTTGTTTTCAGAAAATGAACAAAATGAATTTCTTGGTGCCAAAACAGTACATGTACATGCTATGTGTATGATTGTTTTAATGCTTTGGTTTTTGACAACTGATTTAGAGGGCTTTCTCTATACCTTTTTTAGACCCATGATGTGTTTTAAACATATTTTATTATATTACACCTCAACCATGTACAAAATTAATTTTTTTAGAATTTGGACCAAGTGTTGTTTTTTTTTAATTGAAAATTTGATGATATAATCATATTCGATATTAAACTTACAAAAACAACTAAAATATTTTAAAAAGCATCTCTTGCATGTACCTTCTATCCATCATTTTAAAGAATAGACATACATGTATCATTACTATCATTACTACACGTTTATACATAAGCATCAACTTTATTGTCCATAGTTAGGAGAAAGTGAACAAATGTGCAAGTTGAATCGTTAATAAAAGTTGGTACTATTCATTTCAAATCAGAAATGTTAACTAAGTATTATTATTATTATTATTTTAATTATTATTATTATTATTATTATTATTATTATTATTATTATTATTATAAGGGCTATTGTGTGAAAAGTGTTGCAGTATTCCATTGTTTTTACAAATTAAAGACTGTTATTATTTACCAGATTTTGCAAATTCTACATAGGGTCCCTCAATACTTTCATGTTTTCCTCCAACTTCAAATGTAAGTGATAAAGTCAACATCTATTCCTCCCTTTTCCTGTTTTTCTAGTTTCCTGGATCCATGATGTTTCTTTCAAAAGAAGTAAATACATGTAAACAGTTAATTAAAGCTACTGTATGTGAGCGAATCTATGAGTATACATTTTTTTGTTATGCATTATTGATTACTGAAATATGAATAATTAATGCTACAACAGAATAATATAGGCTGAACACTCATTGTTTTAATTTTTGTTTGTTTTGTATTTTGTTGTTAAGTTTTGATAGACAAATATATAGAGAGATAAAACTAAGTCATGAGCATCTGCACTGGGGAACCTAATCCTTTTACAAATCAAAGACAATAAAACATTTTACCAACCACATGATTGAGAGGAATAATTTAAAAAAACCTAGTGAACACAAAACACTTCACAAAATGAAAAATACATTCAGCATTTCAGAAACCATTTTCTTTAATAAACCAAAATGATCAAGAGAACTGTGTGATTTCAAAACTATCCAACTAGTACAAATTTTAACACATTTGAACCTAGTTTATAACAAATTTCATATCATATGTCAGAATTGTATAGTGTTATCTAGAAGAATATCCTTTTATTTACAGAAACACTGTACATACAATCCAATTAAAGTATTTCCTGCATTACTGTAATCCTTAGAATACAACTAAATTGATATCTTTTCAATTGAAAAATATCTCTTTACTTCTTCTCCTCAGTTGCCTCTGTGGGCTTCTGCACATCTCCTTCAATCTGTCTAAACTGTGGAAAAGTTTCCCATGGTGTGTTGGCCTCAAACTTGCGAAATTCTTGTGTCAATTCAATAGGTTCTACAACGACACGTTTCACTTCATCATCATAACGAACCTTGTGGAAAAAAGTTAAAAATCAATATTAACTCAATATAAAAACATCTTTTTCATCGTACATATCAGATAAATCAATACTGAATTATAATATAAACTGAAGCAGTGTGTTGTCTGAACCTTCATTGCCACTCACATGTATTGCAATAAGCCATCCATCGGTGAAAATCACCCGGTGTCTTATAAAGAGGAAAAAAAGCAAGGTCACCAGCGACGTTTTTTAACCATTATCAAGGCTTATTTACGAGCATATGGGTGTTTTTCACATACAAATGGATTAGCTTGAAGAAGGAAACCTTATGGTTCAGAAAAAAATTCACAAATCAAAAAAAGAACAGCACAGACATAAGCATCAAAAACAAATTGAGGAATGCATATTGGTTTATATCTTATAAATAATTGGAACCAATAAAAAGAATAACACAGCCTGTGTGTTTTTCACCCATGAGTGGCGGTGAAGGTTAAATGATTTATAAATATTACAATATTTATCCCCATACTTTTGAAGTTAAAAAAAAAAGGAAACACTCTCAAAAGTGTTACAAAATACAATATTCAATATTCTTCCAATAAATCTGTTGTTTTACCTCAACATAGCCTGAGAGAGGGAAGTCCTTCCTAAAAGGGTGACCTTCAAACCCATAGTCAGTGAGGATGCGTCTCAAGTCTGGATGATTTGCAAAGAACACACCATACATATCCCACACCTGAGAGAGAAATATAATCATGATTATGACAGATAGAATCAGTTTCATATGCTCATACTCCATCTCAACTTTTATCATACCTTGATACTGATTAGAAGAAATTTAGGCTTTCATTAAAAGACAATTTTTTTTTCACGAAAGGCCTAAAAATCATACATAAGTACTGCTCAATACCAACGTTGAAAAAAACAGGAAGGAACAAATGACAAACAGAAAAGAATAAAAGCAGGGATGAGATGAGGAGCAAAAGCTTCTCTAAAGCAGGGTTTGACTAAATGGAGTGATAATCCCTCACGATCTAAAAAAAACAAAGAAAAAAACATTCCACAGTTGACACAAACCTGTTATCAGTCAAATCAGGTTAATAGCTCGTAAATGGTTACCAAATGACTTACCTCTCGCTCGTACCAGTTTGCAGCTTGGAACACAGAACAAGCAGAATCTATTGGTGTCAATTCATCAGTGTATGTTTTCACAACAATGCGCGAGTTGAACCTCAGAGAAAGTAGCATGTACACAATCTAAGGGAAGAAATATAATTACGGTTAAGTAATTAATATTATTAAATACAATTCAAAAATACTTAATCTTAAAGTAAACCATTATTTGAAATTGATACTGGAATATAGAAAAAAAACAAAGTTAAAATAAAGTAAAAGAAGGAATTTATACTGTCCCTGGCTAAGAGAAAGAAAAAACAAGGAAAAACTTTTAGCAAATTCTAAATTTTGGGACAGGAGAATAAAGGAAATGAAATATTTATTGCAATAATACATTTAAAAAAAGATGACAACCTCCCTTTTAATTTAAAACTTTACATGTATCTCACAATGATAAAAAAAAAATAACAGAGGCACACTACTAATCCTAACATAACAAAACAAAAATCCGGACAAAGGTTATAGTGGAGTTCTTCAAAACTTTGATAAAACAAAATTCTAAAAGACTTTTAAAACACTTTGAGATATAAATCTGTAGGATAACTGATACTTAGAACTCAATTCTTTTCAATTTTTTTTTTTACATTCAGAATACAATTTATCAGCAGCTACCACCTTACTCACTGAATCAAACATGTTTATAAAACCAACAGGCAAAGTACACTTTAGGCTTTAAAAAAAACCCCCAAAAATCAAATCCTTTAAGTTTAGTTAAAAATATCATCATCACTATCATGTGCCGTGCTTCATAGCGCTGGGGATCATGTCCTTCCATGCTGCTCCATCCCTTGTTGCCATCCTGTCTCTCACAGTCAGACACAAAACTAGATCGTCTAGCAGCTTTTGTCTCTGCCTTTCTCTGATCCTTTTCCCTTTGAGCATTCCTGCCATGGTGTTTGAGCTTTTCTCCTCTCATAGCATGCCCTATAAATGACGACTGACGTTTTCATATTTTATTAATAAGAGATCTTCCTGAGACTGCCTCTTTTAAAGTTTCGTTATACGTCTTTGCTGTCCAAGGTATACGAAGCAATCGCCTAAGAAACCACATCTCTACAGACTCAAGTTTCTTTTGTGCTTGTTTGGATACCGCCCAAGCCTCGCACCCATACATTAAAATGGGTTCTATGTAGCATTGTAGGACTTTTTCTCTCGTTTCCATAATTTAAAGCTTGTTTGTACAAACATGTTTCATCTTTGCCTAGGCTATTCTAGACGATATTTCTGTGTTGTTTCGGACGCCGCTTGTGATGTGAGTTTCAAGGTATTTGAAAGCCTCGCACTGTTCATTTTAGTGCCGCCGACATAAATATTGCTTTGTGTCTTGTTTTTACAACTTATAACCATGACTTCTTTTTTCTTAGTTTGACTCGAGACCTTTCTTTTGATTTTCAACCTCAACAACCACAAGAAAAATTAGCAAGTCTGTTTCACTTTCCGCTATCAGAACCATGTCATCTACGTATCTTAGATTGTTTATGTTATGACCATATATCCTGATTCCTGGGTGACTCTCCAGTTCTATCATATTTTTGCTATACAGCGAAAACAAGTCATATGACAAAACACAGCCCTATTGAACACCTCATTTTATCTTTTGAAAAGAGCTCATTTCATTTTCCACCTTCATTGGAGCCGTTTGTTCCTTAAAATTCTGAAATCGTTCCGTAAACCTTCAGGCGCATTAACTGATCAAGCAGTTTGTTATGTTTGAGTCTGTCAAAGGCTTTTGATACTATGATCAATAAAACATAAATGAACATCTTTCTGCACCTTGAGGGCTTCTTACATTGTCCGTAGTATGAATATGCTTTTAAGTACCTTTTCCCTCGACAAAACCACAGTACTCCTCTGCGATCACTGGCTTTATTTTCTTCCGAACTTAAATCAAAATTATTGGTAGCAATATCTTTATGACATGAGTCATTAGGCTGAATGTTAGATGAAACTCACATTCAATTGCTCCCACCCTTTTGGGCAAAGCAGTAAAGATGGATTTTGTCATGTCATTCAAAATCTTGCCAGTGTCGTAAATTTCGTTAAGGAGATCCGTCATCTTTTCTACCCCAAAGTCGTCCAGAGCTTCAATTAATTCGACTGCAAAAATGTCAGGACCTGTGGCTTTGCCATTTTTCAACCTTTTGATGACTGCTCTGACTTCATCCCTCAGAATTGGTGACCCAGCAGAGTTGTTTTTCATTACTTGGACTACTTTTCTTTCATCATCAAAGAGATCTTTGATGTTTCCGCCCAGCATTTTGACCATTCAGCCTCTCCAAGCATGAAAAGATTGACCATACTTTCGACTTAGTCATTGAGCCAAGTTGTGCCCGCTTGATCAACACAATAAGAGTCATATAAACAAATATCTGAACACTGCACCCTTAGTGTCTACCTCGATTTGTTGCTAATATTGACTACAGACAAACAGTAATAAGGAGTCCGTCTACTGGTGCAAGGTGCTCAAGATCAAGGAGTTGATATAAAACCAATTTAAAAGAAGACTAAAATTTAATCTAACTAAAGATAAAAATCTCAGAGAGAGAGAGAGATAGAGAAAGACCATACTGCCACCCTTCCTTTTCACTAGCCTCTTTCAGAGAGAGATAGAGAGAAACCATGCGGCCACCCTTCCTTTTCCTTTTCAATAGCCCATTTCAAAGAGAGACCACCCTTCCTTTTCACTTTCACTTCTTTCAGAGAGAGAAAAAGTAGGTTTCAATTACTTTCTACAAGAGCAGTGCCCCTATGGGTGGGTTGCCTCAGTCATTGCACCTTATAAATCTACTCAAATAATTACATTACCTCAAATCTGTTTTCAAGTGTGGGCTTGTCAACTCCAGCTATATCAGTAAGACTCATGAACTGAGCATTCGTGTGGTCTTTGAGAAAGCTTAAGACTGGAATTATTCCATCAGGATGAATGCAAACCTAAGATGAAAAAATATATTTTTGAAGCCATAATTCTGGCACAATTTAGAGCAAGACTTACATAAGGAAAAATGAAAAAATAATTTCCAGCACTTTTTTCAAGGAAACAAAACAAAACAACTAATAACCCAATAAAATTCATCGTAGATATCCAATGCTTAGCTTGTAATGAGAAAAAAATACTTTCTGCTACACTTCTCTTGTATCTCTTGGATGTCATAGTACTATCCATTTTGCACCACACTTGATACAAATATACAACTGAACCTCTAATCAGTGTTTTTATCTGAAAACTAATTGCTACATTTTTTAGAGTTAAAAAAAAAAAAAAATCTAAATTCGACTAGGAGGATGACAACTTATTCTGCTGACTTTACCTCAAGCTCATCATGGTACGGGACGGTCACTTGTTGAACATATTTGGGCATGCATTCAGCAATATAGGCTCCAAAGTCTCTAAGTTGCTGTCTGACTAAAGGATTATGTGACGCAACAGTTGCTGGAGAGAGATTAAAAAGGAAAAGAAAATTGAAGCTGTCTGTAAATAACTCAACAATAACATTCTACACGAATCTAGACATGGTAGGGAGTAGTAGGTGTACTTACATTGGAAATGTACTCTCTCCCTCTTTTTTGTACACATAGACAACAGATTAATTGTAAAAGCATTGTTATCAACATGAACATTTTAATGTGCACTATACAAATTTTGTGAAATCAGGGCATGCACAATTTGACATAGATGACTATTAGTACAATCCAAAAGCGTTGTGAGTGAAAGAGAAATTATATTGTAAATATTAAATAATTTGTAAACATAGCTGTTCTCTTCATTTCAGTTGCCAATTTTTCGCTTGAGTTAAAAATCAGAAATAATGAACAAATTCAGCTTTTTTTGCAATTCAAACCATAGGACAATCTGATAAATAGATATTTAAAGACATTCTTAATAACCCAGTGCTATTTGTTGAATTTTACATCTTCTTGGTTTCCTGAAGTTTCCTAATTTGAATCTAAAACTTTCCTTACCAACAACAAATTTAAGTCTTGGGCTTTTTAAAGTAATTTACACCATACTTTACTTACGTTTTTTGGAAGACTTTTCGTCAACCCCAGAACTTGCAAATCTTTGAATACAGCCTAGAGTGCAAGGCGAAGAACAAACTGAGAAAAATAAAAATGCAATATATGAAAAATACATAAAAACATAAACCCAAATACTTTCTTGGTTTCACAAACATTGCATCCTAATCCTTGTAATAAAAATAATGAAAATTCATGTAAATTTTTTTTAGGTTGAGCAACTCTTAGTTACTAAGTAGTTAACATTTTATGTTTTTTAATTGTGAAACAATTAGATCTACATTTTTAATGTTAAATTTCATCCACGGAGGAATTTAAAGCTTGAATTAAAAGATCTCAGCGGGTCACATCACCGACACTGACTATGTATATATATGTGTGTGTGTGAGACAGCAAAGTGAATCAGCCACAAGTCGCCAAAGAGTTTTGGGCTAGAGCCCCCTAATGATGGTCTAAAAAATTAAAAAGTTCTAGAGAGAGACCATGTTGACCTTTTCAATTTTTCAATTTTTTTTTTATAAATATCCCTTGTTTCCGAAATGATATATATTTAAATAGCTTTTCCATAAAATGATTAACACACTATGTGACTATTATTGTATTAACCCCAGAAGTCAAATTTATGGCTTACAAGTGCCTCAATTCAAGTTTCAATTCCAAAATTAAATAACATCATCAGTTACAAAGAGAACCAAAGAACAATATAAAGTGATTCTCATAATCCACAGATGCAGACAAGTTCTAATGACGTTGAATTCTTTAATCACTTCACTCTTCAGTGATTTAATCGAGACAACCTGTGCAGTGGCTAGATTAAGACATAGCTGCAAGTTTGCCTTCTCGGTGGTTAGAAAGAGAGCCCGAAGTCACTGCAGCAAGTCCTGGCATACCGCGCACTGCAGAGAGTCTCGTCGACTCAAGTCATTATTGATAGTTTGCCCAGGGAATTACTGAATATATATAATTAGGTCTATCAAGATCTAGATCTAGTTGACTTGTGTTTTTGGTGATATTAAATTATTATAAAATTGTTTATACATTATGAAGCTCTCTCATTTATATATATTATATTTTCCTTGGTCTAAAGACAGTTACTAGATTCAACTTTTCTGCCTAGATACAGAAACACTAGATCTAGATCAATACAATATAGGCTAGAGCGAATCCGAATGTATACATAAATCTACTACATATTTCTCTGGTGTAGATACTAGATCTAGATACAGAAACACTTGACTTGACTTGACTTGACATAGTCAATGTTTGAGGCCCGTTAAGGCCTGTTCATTGTTCTTCACTTTATACTACTTCATGCGCATGCGCGATGTGGCAAAAAGTAGTGTAATTTCGTTTTGTCTCTATTGGGGTTGGTTTTCAACATGTTGAATTTTACTGGGGTTATTCCTGACACTCCGGGTTGTACAGTGTTGTTTTCCACATCACTGCACAGTGACTTTTGGTATGGTTGCCATGTCGTATGACCATACTCAAGGATTGGTCTGACCATGCTCTTGAATAATTGGGTAAAGGTGTCTTCTGATAGGTGGTCAAAGGATCTGCGGATGATGCCTAGTATTCTGTTAGCTTTAGAGATGGCCTGTGCTGTGTGTTCTTTGAAGCTAAGCTGGTTATCGATTATGACGCCGAGGTCTTTCTGGTGTTCTTCTGTCAGAGTGCAGATTTCATCACTAAATCTAGATTTGTAATATATAAAGGCTAGTGCGTATACATACTAGAGGCTGGATCTAGATCAACGTATCTCTTGATCTATAGCGTAGTGCGTACATCTATCAAGAGCGAGACAGCCGTTCTAGATCTAGATCTATAAACTAGATTTCTCTAGATCTAGATCTAGATCTAGATCTAGATCTAGATCTAGAATCTAGATCTAGATAGTAGACTATATAAGAATTTTTATTTAGATCTCGATCTTAATGCCTTTCATGTCTACAAACCCTTTAGACTTTGAGTCTAGACAGGATATTTCAGCCTTACCATACTTGTGGTTCAATTTACTAGCAATTGGTCTCAAAAACCTTGACAATCTAGATGCCATGATTTTTGCTTTAAAAAACAATTTCAGGTACTGATGATTGACTACAACACTTCTCAAAGTGTTGAATCTCAAGGAGACTACTCTTTTCTGTTAGAAATTAGAGATATGACCGGAAAACGACTAAAATTTGTTTGTAAACATCCGTTCTACTACTTCTAGATCTAGATCTAGATTAGTTTCACTTTCGAACATGTCGACTCGAGTTGTCGATTGACTTCAGTGTCGTGCAATGCGCCAATCCGTGCATTAAATACTTATTCGAAAAATTAGGCCCTATATTATATTAGATCAATATTTTTACATCTATTGTACATATATACGATCTAGAATCTAATTGGATCTTCTCTTCCACCTTTTCATTGTTTACGCCAGACCTAGGCCAAGATCTAGATAGTCCAGAAGTTCTAAAGATCTATAATCTAATTGCAATGGTGCTCAACCAAGAATCATATTTCACCCCTCTTAGAGTGTAATTGAAAAATTATATATTTTACCTAGAACTGGTCTATTATATCCAGATCTACTGATTGTGGAATAGTCTAGAATCTATATTTAGTCTAGCATTGTTGCTTTTGAAAGGAAGACATTGCCATGGCTGATGCAGAGCTTAGTGAAGCAGAAAAAACTTTCATATTACACAGTGTACAGGTACATCGTTAGGATGTCTCGTAATCATGAAAAGCATGCAAAATTTAAGAAATTACCATTTACCCACTGTGGTCCTGGCTGTGTTTTAAAAGGATGTAACTAGATAATACGCCCTATGTCTAGGCTATATCTAGTGCTTCTGCCTCTTTATATAAATTTATTCAAATCAAATCAAATTCTTTGGTTTGACCGTTGAATTATGAGTAGTTGGTTTCTACTTTAACGTTTCTCAGGTCTAAAGAAATGTTATTTACACTCTTAAGTAGAATAATTGCGATAAACAATGTTTATTCAGACAGAAACATGTATTAAATAAGATATAGATCTAGCACTTAGCAAATTTTGGACAAAAACACTATAGCCTAGTGTGTATAGACTCAGACATTTAAAAAAAAAATCTATTAGTATTGCATTTAAGAAAGTATAGAAAACAAACTAGAGGCCTCATTTTCATCTCAAATGTTCTTTTAACTTAAGCTAACTTCATTAAAATGTATTTTCTTGCTTATATTGCCTCATGAATATTTACGTCCATAATTTTATTTTCAAGGAATAAATGGGCCTACAGGGTTTTTTTCTAGCACCACTAAAAATTAGATGTAGCCAAAAGTCTCAGTTAATCCTAAGATTTGCTTTTTCATGACAATTGAACCTGCTTTTATCTCTCTTAAAAAAAAGAGAGAGAGAAACTATCTTTTAAAACTAATATTTTCAGCTATTTATAAAGAAATGTTAAGATACAATTTATTATTTCTTGTTTTGAGGTATTGAGCAAATAATGTTTTCTTTTTCTCTTATCCGCTCTCTGTAAAAATTGGATATAAGTATCTTCTTGCTTAGTTTTATCTGGTAAATTTGCAAGCCTTATTTCACAATAAAATGTTTTATCAAGTTAATATATAAATCATTGTGAATGAATCGACTCCCTTCCCCCAAAATTTTTTTATCCATATTTTCAAATCATGGTAAGAGTAAAGCAATAATTTTCTCCTAATCCCAAATTTTGTTTTGACAGGACAACTTCAGAGAAGATGGGAGGGGTAATGAGGACTTCCGCCATATGGAAGTGGAAACTGGTCTTATCTCGAACACAAATGGCTCTGCTCGGATCCGACTCGTAAGTTCTAAATATCTTAGGTTGTAGGGACAACATCACTATGGCTTATTAATTTGTTTATTGCATATACGAGTTCGAAGTTGTAAGCTAATGTGACGCTGTACTTACAACCAATTATGATTGACTCAAATAAATTATTTAATTTTTAAAGTCATAAAAAAGGAATATTTGAAAGAAAAAAAAAGAGTTTTGTGTTTATTTAAAATAATTTCTTCCACTTTCAAACAGGTTAAAAGAACATATATTAGAAAAACAGGTTTTTCTTCATAGGCATTAATTAAGTCATATGTAAACGAATGAAAAGGATATTATAAAGAGAATTTTTATTGAAGAAAAATGTCGAACAGCATTTGTCAGTGTGGATCTTGTGCTAATTTGTTAGTATAGTGGGATCCTTTTAAACCAGATCAATCCTTCGTCTGACAGAAAGTTAAGGGCTAATTTGTTTAATCATGTTATATAGAGAATCAAGAGTGAAGCTATCATTAGTACCTCATAGTTGAAATGTGCTACTTAAAGAGTAAACAATAAAAAGGTATTCTCTATTATTTTTTTTTTCATTTTAGAATGCTTTGCACTCTTGTTTATAAGGCCCAACCTCCCATAGGTATGGGCGCATCGGTGATCGACCACCTGTCAGGTGCTCACAGCCCAGTGTGCCCAGGGCATGACTGCGCATAGCGAATCTTATCTGCCCCAGATCAGTTCCCAAAAATTTGCTTAACAGACATAACATCACACCACAATCATATCACTCACAGTGGATCTTTCATCAGACGCATAAGCATCACATCTCAAGTAAGGAGTTCACAACATTCATAGTTGAAAAGAACTCAGGCGTGTACATTCAGACATGTTATTTCTTTAAGAGAAAAGTATAATAAACTGAATGGTGCATTTAGAGAGCTATGTGTTCATGTCGAAGTTGCATGTTATAGATCTTTGCCAGAAGAAACTAGAACCACTAAATGTACTACAATATTTATGAGGAAAAAACAATATTCATTAAGCCATAAGGACAGAGCGATACCAAAACAACACATTTTAGAAATACACTGTGTTCCATGCATAGAGAGAGATACCGATTTCGTTTTACTTTCCATGGTGAGCAAGGTGGCGAGCTCATTCATGCCTCTGTATCAAAACTCTAGACAAGATGAGCTGCCATTCAGAAAGTTCAAAAACAGTAACAAGTAATTATAATTTCTTCAGAGGTTTTAGCTCAAGCTTCCCCCGTTAAAAACATAAGACAAAGCAGTTGTGAAAGAGACTTACTTATAAGCCGAAACAATGTAATAAATAAATAAGCAACCATACGTTTCTTTTCAAAATTTGACTGTTTGTTTGTTTTATGAAACTTTTTCTCAAGTACTCTTGGGCTCAAGGTGTTCAGGAATCACTAGTTGTACCAGTGTTGTATTAGATTTAAGACCCTATACGTTAAAAGCTATTTTAGTTTCACTCATGCCCTTTTGGAAGGGACATTTTTAACATGTATGTAAACTACTTTTAAAATTTGCAGACATAATGACCTTAGAAGTCGTCTATGAAAAAGTTTCACCCTTTCTCAAAATATGTAGGAAATATTCGATTGTGGATTTTTTTTTCTATGTTCTTTATCTTGTTTAGTTTAATGAATAGCAGAAGAAAAAAAATATGTGCATGTTTTTCAAATTTAGCTCTTAAAGTATTATATGAGGTCTACACCACTTTAATTCTCTTGGTAGGCTAAACACTGCATTGTTTTGGTGTGATTAATTAAGTTTATTAACTCGCAGCAGCAAAGAAGGAGAACCCCCGAACAGAGCAGTGGTTGGTCTCGTGATCTGATCGTGTTATGGGGGATGGGGGTGCAGAAGAGAGGTGCGGCAGCACCTGACTAACAAACTAAATTGCCGCTTTTAAACAAACATGTTTAAGATATGAAACTTCAAAAGTTCTGCCACCAAATTTATTGTTATAATTGTTTCATCTCAGAGTTTCATATTCAATTATGAAGGCTGGGTCTTTTAAAGTAAATGAATCCACACTCTTTGGTTCTAATGTGTATAAATTATTATGGACATTTTTTTAGGCTAATACTGATGTCTTGGTTGGCGTTAAAGTTCAGTTGACAGCTGTGGACCCAGAGAAACCTGAAGTGGGACGTCTGGAATTTTTTATTGATTGGTGAGTTGTTTATTGTTATAAATTATTAATTTGTACATTATTTCTCCACTTTAGAACTATGTTGGGGAAGAATGGTTTTATCCTATTTAATAGTATGACTTGGTTTTACAGTAGTTCTATTATGTAATAAATTTGATTTCTGTGATAAGTTTCATTCATATACATCCTCCACAGCTCGGCGAATGCTACCCCTGCTTTCGAAGGTCGAGGTGGTGAAGAGTTGGGTTCAGAAATTTCAGCTATGTTGACAAGAGCTTACAGTAGTCCAAGTGCTGTTGATTTTCATTCCCTCTGTGTTCTACCTGGTCAACAGTGTTGGCTTTTGTACATTGATGTCTTGGTAAGGATATATTTCAATTTTAATTAGAGTGCCTAAGTTAACAGAGAGGTAAAAATTTAAGCAGTTGGCACTTTGCAAGATATTTTAGTTAAGATAAAAATATAGTAATTTGCCACTCAGTTTCAATTAATGTTTTTTTATTTTGAATAATTATGTTAACATTACTGTGTTTCTTAAAAATATGGATATACTTGATGTATTGTAATTAAGTAGACAAATATGAAATAAGTTGTCTTTGTTATAAGCTTGTAACTTTCAGTGCAATTTTTTTGTAATTTTTACAAGATGTCGTGGAAAAGTTTTGTTCACATATGAAAATTGTGCATATTATTGAGAATTTTGCAATTACTTCTGGATGGTGATAGATTCTGGTCCGTGATGTAGGGTGAACAGAGTTTTTTGTAAGATAAATAACAAATATTTCATCCTAAATCATTTTTTATGTCTGCAGCATTAATGTGATCCTAATTAAATAACCGTAAGGAAGCCTTGCATTTTTTATTTTTTTTTCTTTGCAGCTTTTAGAATGTGGTGGGAACCTATTTGATGCTGTCTCAATTGCTGTGAAAGCTGCACTCTTCAATTTGAAGTAAATGCCTTCATCACTTTCACCTCTTGTTACTTAAGTTGTAATAAATGTATTGCAGATAGTTAAAACAATGGCAGTAGAAATCACTGGTGTTTTTTGTATCAATGTAAATTTGTTATGGTTTTTTACACCAGTGATCATATTTTTCTGCAGAAATCTGCGATTTTGCCCTTGCCGCTACTTTTTTCAGCCTTTTCCTCCTTATTCCTCCTTTTCTTCAAAGTCTGCAAATTGCTGAATTTTGCCTTTGAGCGGTACCAAATGGAAAACATGATGTCATAAGATCTGCCCTGTCAGTGAAATAAATGCGTTATTGGAACACAACTCAAACTGTGAAGATTTTCTTTGAACTGTATCGATAATATAGTATTGCCCGATCAGGCCAGTGTGAGAAAAAAAATGTGTCACTGTATTACAATGAATTATCACGGGAAATTATTTTTGTTCCCATACCTGTTATGCACCCAAGGCACCATCAGAGGAAAAAAAAACAGAAAGCAAACCTCAGATATTGTGAGGGTTGAAAATTCGGTTATAAGGATATAAAACATACATTATGTTTTCTGGGTGATTTCTGTACATTTCCGACTAGCCTCCAAACAATCGGATCTGCAGTTTCCTACTCATCTAAGGCAAATAGATGGCATGATTATCTCAATGGAATGTTTTTGACATTTGTGAGTTTGAGGACCAAATGATAGAAACGTTGAGCCCAATGAGCCAAATTAGTTATGAAGGAAAAACAAAAAATTTTCATCGACGGATGGTGGGTTGTGTGAAAACTTCTCTTTGAAGTCCAAAATTTAGTGGGCATCAGATCTATGATATATTCTAAATATAGACTGTATTTCTAGATCTTGAATCTTTCAATTTTCATTTTTAGGTCTACGATTTAAGTAATAATTTATTGAGGTACTAATGGGCTTCAAGGCTTGAGAGATCAACCCTTATGTAGACATTAGACATAAAAATACACATTGGCCTAGAATCTTGACTGTGACTGTGAGTGGATCTGTTTAGTATAGACTTGATAAAATTTCCTCCCTTTTAATGTTTTGCATTAAGACCACTGATAAATAAAAAAATTTAAGATTGCCATAAGAATAAGATGAAGAGCAAAGCAACATTCACGTGAACTTAGATAGAGAACTATATTTTGCGTGAATTTGGACCAGGTATTATTACATAACTCCTCCTCCTCCTCCTCCTCCTCCTGCTGCTTCTGCTGCTGCTACTACTACTACTACTACTACTACTACTACTACTACTACTACTACTACTACTACTACTACTACTACAATTATTATTATTATTATTATTATTATTATTATTATTATTATTATTATTACTGCTACTTTAATTTTTTTTTAATTTTTTTATTACTTATAATACTATTAATTATCAAATTGCCATCCACAAAAATGAGTTTACAATGTTCTTTTATAACTCTTCGAATTTTCCACCCCCTTGTACTCTTTATTATTATACATTTATTGCTGTATTTTCAAAAAGCTCTTTCTTTCATCAGTGGATCATTTGATCTCAAGACATTTTCTAACATCTCTGTTCGAGACAGCACAAAACTGTTTCATTTTGATTGATTGTTTTACTTGTTTGAGCTGGTTACTAAATTATAATGTTTTGTAGGTTTACTTAGAGAATTGTGTAATCCCATGTTGTTGTTTTTTCTTAATTATCTTTTCCAGAATTCCCAATGTAACTATGACAAAAGATGAGGGTGGTGTTGAATTGGACCTGTCAGACGATCCCTTTGACTTTAAAAGACTGAACGTGGGGGATGCTCCTGTCATAGTGACTGTTAACAAAGTAGGATTTCACTATAGTTAATTAGCACATATTTGTCACCTGGCATTTAATAATCACTTATCATGACTACTGGTCTAGTATAATATTGTAACTTACATAGATTTGCATTGTAATTTGAGTGAATAAACAATGAATATCATCTAAACTGCAAGCACAGCAAGATTCAAGCATTTTTAGAAGTCTATGTAACCCAATAAAAAAAAAGATACCCTCAATTCAATCTGCTTAGCTTGTGGTGCATTATCGGAGCTTGAGTCAAAGCTGTACGTATACTTAAACTTATGCTCTGAACCTGTCCTCTCCAAATTTTAATTTCTATATATATAAAAAAAAGGGATAATTCAGTTCTAATGATCCCTAAAAGAAAACCAATATCCTTCTTATTTTTTTATGCCCATAGATAGCAATATATCGGAAGAATGTCAAAAACTTCGAGAACTAGTTTTATTTTGCTATCATCTATTTATCTTCAAGGCTAGAAAAAAATATGCTGATATTGATAATTTGTAAATAATGATGGAGTATAATGACCATCTTTATGGCTTAAAATTAAAACAACGATAAGAAAAAAAGTTTGAAATGTGAAATATTTCAAGATTTTTTTTTTTTATGTTGCTTTTATTTTGCATTAACATTTTTACACAAAATAAATATGTTAATTTGAGAGGTGCTCAAATCTCATAAGTCATAAAAACTCCATTTCGTTTTTAACCTTGCTCGTGGCTTTGCATTTTTTGTCATCATAAGTTGCTTTTTTTCATTTTTAGATCGGACACAAGCATGTTATTGATGCCAGTGAAAAAGAAGAAGAATGTACACTAGCAAGGTACACAAATTTATAATATTTATTTTGAATTTTTGAAAATTTGTTAAGCTTTCAAATTTAACTTTCATTTAGACAGCTTGACAACCTTTAACTGATATCAAATTTCTGTATTTTATTTTTTTTAAACGCAGTGGAAGCCTCCAAATTCAAAATATTTGGTATTGAAGCGAAAATTCGAATTACAGAAGGGGACATAGCCAAAACACCAAACTGATAAAAAAATATAGACAGCTGCTTACCTTAATTGAAAAATTGCATTAATGGGAGTTATTTTCTTCCTGAAGCAAGCTCCTCTAAACCCAATTTATCTAAAAGCATGTTTTGGGCAATAATAAACATTGAATGCTGCCTGACAGATAGTACTTTTGAAAGACATTTTGGTGGTTCCAGCTTCGAATATAGAAAACCAAACCAGAAATACTTCGAATTATGAGTCCATTTCTAAAAGAGCCAAAGAGTAAAAGTTAATCCATCCTCTTGTAAAATTCAGTTCATGAGAAACTAGAATTATCAGACTTTGTCTTTGGAGGTTTCCACCGCAGAGTGAAAAGCAATACTTTCATTTACCAGGGTCTGTCAAAATTAATTTCTACATGTTTTTGCATTGCAAAATTTATTGTTAAGATGAAATTTCCGCAAACACAAAATACATTTACATACTCTGTGAAGGGTCATATTGCGAATCAGGGAATTTTATATGTTCTTTAAATGTAACTGTTGTTTGAGTCCAAGTTTGTTGTATTCAAGTTCTACTGTAGGTTCAATCACATAAGGGACATATTCGTTTGTCATATTCCCCCCATTCACAATAGTTAAAGACAGAGTTTCAAAATGAGATGGATCTTTGCTTCACTTCTGAAAATATATTTCATTTTGAAATATTTTATAATTTAAGTACATGTTACAGTATAACTTCATTCAATAAGATTGTCTTTTACAACAACAAAAAACAACAACTCTCCAAGCTGTACAGCATACATCTTTTTTAATTTTATGTCCTTTTATATTCCTCAGAATTATGTTAGGTGTCACAGAAAAGGGCACTATAACCTCAATGAGGAAAGAAGGTTCAGGTAGCCTTGATTCTGACAGTATCTCAGAAATGATGGAGGTTTGTACACTGATATATGTTTTTGAAGTCATCTAAGAATATGATTTACCCACTACCATCTAGATAGTAGAAAAACTTTATACCATAGAACAAAGGTTTCCACGTTTCTAAGTATTTGACTTTGAGCTGTAACTTTTGGCCTGAAGACCCTCTAAGTCAGTGGACCACTATTTAAAGCTAGTTGATGATTAGTTTCTTGTTAACTTACCAACTTAGCTTCTTATTTGTCCTTCCCAACATATACCCTTCCCAAAGAGTGACACTTTGCCACTGGTTGGGAGGCTTGCGCGTCTCAAGGACCTTTTAAGCTATTCTAGCTGGAGATCTGTCTCCTGGTAGGGTCACCCAAGCCAGACAGATCGAAAGGTAGAGGCCAGACTAAGTGCACTCACTGGCCCTCCAGATTTGGAGTTGGGCAACAGTAATAACTCCGGCTCGTAAAAAAATATACTGTTACAGAAACTGCAACAAATAACCACAAAACTGAGTTTTGCTCCTTTAATGACTTGTTAATAGGAGGTTCGCTGTTCCCGCACAAGACCATTCAGAAAACAACATGAATTTCCCCTGGCGGCAAGACGTAAAATAAAATAAACCAAATAACAATCGGCAGGAAGTGGAGACGAAGCTTGCACGACATTAGGGTTAAACGCGGCGCTGATGCAGCATTAGATCACCACCTGGATCTTGCAGTACCTAAGACCAAGCTCAAGGCTTTCAACGACAGGACAGGATGATCAGCACACAAGTTTAATGTACAGTGTCTCAAAGAGGAACAAAAAGTAGAACTGATGAATAAGTTCAGAGTGCTCTCCTTCCTACCAGATGAGACAAACGAGGAACTGTGGCAAAGCCGGCGAAGGACCTGGAAGGTGACATGTTCAACGGTTTTGGGCAAAAAGACCAGGAAACACTAGGAGTGTATCTCAACCGGCACCTGGACACTCATCACTGAAGGAAGAACCTGAAACACCATATCAATCAGACCCAGGACATACAGGAAAAGCACCTACTGCAAGCTCGATACTGGGAGAAAAATAGAGAGGTGAAGAAAAGTGCCAGGAAAGACAAAAGAAATTACGTAGAGGAGCTGACAAAAGAGGCAGAGGCTGCAGAAGGCCAAAGAAATATGAAGAGACTGTACAAAATCACTAGGACTCTCTAGGGGAAGAACAGAAACCACAGCCGCCCAGTCCTAGACATTAACAATAACGCCAACCCTCCCAGCAGGGTAGAGATTGTCAAGACCATTAGGTTTCTCAAGTCAGGCAAGACAGCAGGTCCAGGCGGCATATCACCTGATGCTCTTAAGGCCGACATACAGACTGACATGTTATACCCACTCCTATGCAAGGTATGGGAACGAGAGCCAGTTCCAGAAGACTGGAAAGAGGACACCATGTTAAGTTGCCCAAGAGAGAAGACCTGCATCCTGAGGTAACTGGCGACTTTTCTCACAAAAGAAACAGGACGTACAAGAGAAGCTCTATTGTGTGTCAGAAGAAGCCGGGAAATCTGGACTTCAGATAAACATCAGAAAGACTGAAGTCCTGAGAATCAACAACAAACAGGCCAATGCATCAAGACTATATTTCAAAAACATTGAAGAGGTTGACAAGTTTGTCTAACTTGGTAATGTTTTTAGCAAAGATGGGGGCACAGACGAAGACATCAGATGCCGAATCAACAATGCCAGATACGCCTTCAACACCCTCAAACCAATCTAGAGGTCTACAGCACTGTCAGTCCGAAACAAGATCTGGATCTTCAATACTAACCTAATTTCGGTATTTCTCTATGGCTCTGAAACATGGCGTGCGACCAAGACTAGAACTACAAAACTACAATCGTTCACCAACAGGTGCCTCTGAAATATCATCAACGTTAGGTGGACTGAATTAGTCTCAAACAAAGAACTGTGGGCCACAAGGAAACAAACCCCTATCGGGACAGAGATCAAAAAGCGTAAATAGGGTTGGATAGGCCACATACTCTGGAAGCTTGTATCGAACACCACAAGGCTAGCCCTGGAGTGGAATCCCCAAGGAAAAAGAAAGGTCCATCCAAAGCAGACTTGGTGGAGAAGTACCATCGCAGAAATAAAAGCTGCTGGTAGCACATCGGTCGAGCTGAAGAGGACCAGCCAAAACCGAGTCAGGTGGAGGGTAGTTGCCGCGGCCCTGTGTTCCACAAGGAATCAAGAGGCTTGAACTAACTAAACAACACATGCCAGTCATAGTCTCATTGGATTACTTTTGCCCAAGAGTAGTTTAAATGTGGCCCCCTTTTTTTTTTTCAATAAACCAATCGTAATGTTTTAATTAACCCTAAGTTTGGTTCTAAATTAATACTCTATTTCTATGACTTTTATATGAAAAGAACTGGAAAAACATATACGTTTTATTATTTTAATCTTTTGTGCCTTACACTAGTCGTAGTACCTGCCTAGAGGGAAGAATTATGAAGTGAATTTTATTTGATGAGAAAGTTACTTATTTTTACTGCTTGAAATCTCTTTTGAACACTGTGTGCCAGTCTTTTTTTTCCGGAATGGTCTGTTCTCTTACGGGTATGGGTGACATGATGGGTTTTTTTTTAGCCAGTGCAAGTAGTGCTCCTGCTTGTTGTAGCTGGCTGATTTCAATCTAAGGGAATCTTTTTGTTTAAAACCCCACTTGGTATACAATACTAGACAGTTTCTTCTGTTTTCATTCTCCATTAAACACTTTTATACAATATGAGGCAAATTTGTAAAAGCGATATTCTTTATTCTTTTTAATTTTAGATGTATTTAATTCTGTCTTTGTTTGACTCTTGAGATCTATTAAACTTTTTTTTTAGAGGGGAGGGGGGGGGGGTGGGGGGGTATGAGGCAAATTTGTAAAGGCAAAAGATTTACGGGCTTTTTTAGAGGGGAGGGGGGGAGGAACTTGATATCTCTAAATACTATACTCTATTTTTTACATCTTTTTATTCAGAGTGCAAAGAAAGTTGGCATAGAACTGAACAAGATCCTGCTTAAAGTTCTAAAGGAGGAAGAAAAGCAGGGAGCCAAGACTGTTGGATTTTTAAGATAAACATTTTAATACATTTTTTGTTGGTTCCTCTCTTAGTTCTTCATGCCAGATTGATCAATGTGAATGTTTGGAAGTAATAGGCCAAAATAAGAAATGTTAAGGCAGCCAAAAGATTATTCATGTCAAGAGAAATTTCAAGGGACCTAAAACTAAGGGTAATAAATCTTTATGTATTTTCCTTACCTGTACTGCTATATGGCAATGCAATAGGAATGCCTACAAAGAATCAGTTAAAAAAACTAGCTTTCAAGATGTGGGTATTTCTACGACTTGAAAGAATAAGTTACAAAAAAACAGAATAACAAACGAAAAAGTCTTGAAAAAGAATACTTGATGTTAAAAGAGAAAAAATAGAAAGCATATGACATCACCATCCGTCTTATTTTGGCCACATAGCAAGGCATGACAGCCTCACTCAAATTATCCTAATCGTGTAATAGGCAGAATTGAAGGAAGAAGAGGGAAAAGCTGACCCAGCACTAAGTGGTATGGCAACATAAAAGAACCGCAGACTGGCACAAGATATGTTGGCATGGAAACATATGAGATGCCAACCCAGATACTTAAGGGCAAATGATGATGATGAAGGCAGCACAATCATTCACTCATTGCAGTGTCTTTTTAAATGCAGTAAGCTGATCAAACAAACAGTCAAATGGCATCACAACAGTTGTTAGACATTTCAGTTCATTTCATTGACTTGTCAACTTTTCAACTTTTCATGTATTGTCACCTCACCTCATCTGCAGAACAAGAAATAATGATACTTGTCATATTTCTTTCATTGACCTCTTAGTATAGTATCTGTTGATTCAATAAAACAGCATATCTCCTCTTCATTCTCAACTTTAATTACAAATAATTAACTACGCAATTTTAAAAACTTCTTATTTAACAGACATAGAGCTTTTTTTATAAGAAAAGGTTTAATTACTCACGGTTTAATTATAATTTATGTTGTCCACCTGGCTAAAAATCATCAAATGTTTAAAAATCTCTCTTTTTTTTTTCTACTCATGGAAAAGGAAAGAAAATACATGTAAATGCAATTTAATTAATTTTATGTTTTTAAAAAAGCTGGAAACTTTAATTACCTTGAAAATATATACCGCTAAACTTGATAATAATATTTCTTGTTTTTCTCAATATTTTTTAAATACATTAAATAATAATAGAGAGAAAAACAGAGATTTTCATATCGCTTGTTATGCCAAACAGTTATCAATATTCAATAAGTTAAAAATAGCAGCTATTCTCTTCCTATTTAAATTCTAAAATTTTCCCAAATTTGTAGATTGCTAAATTTGCTTTTATTTATGCTGCCTAATATTTTTAGGATAGGAAAAGATAACGCCAAGGCAGAATCAAGGAATTCAATAACTCATCTGTTGCAGTGCTATTACGTCGGTAGTTGTGGGTCATTCATTTGGGTTGTTAAAGTCCGTCTTATTTTGGCCACATAGCAAGGCATGACAGCCTCTCTCAAATTATCCTAATCGTGTAATAGGCAGAATTGAAGGAAGAAGAGGGAAAAGCTGACTCAGCACTAAGTGGTATGGCAACATAAAAGAACCGCAGACTGGCACAAGATATGTTGGCATGGAAAAATATGACATGCCAACCCAGATACTTAAGGGCAAATGATGATGATGAAGGCAGCACAATCATTCACTCATTGCAGTGTCTTTTTAAATGCAGTAAGCTGATCAAACAAACAGTCAAATGGCATCACAACAGTTGTTAGACATTTCAGTTCATTTGATTGACTTGTCAACTTTTCATCTTTTCATGTATTGTCACCTCACCTCATCTGCAGAACAAGAAATAATGATACTTGTCATATTTCTACAAGGTCAGCATATAGCTCTGGAACTGTTAATTATCACAAAGATTGGTAAATTGGTAATTCCACTGGACTTAAGATATTCATATTTCAACTGATGACCTTAAAGTCATTAGAAACAGTGAAAAGGCATCTGGTGACAGAGAAAAGTACTAAAACTTGTCTGTAGTACAAATAACCTACAAATACAATTTTTTCTAATTTTTTTAAAATAAATTGATTCAGATTCAATTAAAATGTGCACTTCGTTTAGGGTGTCAAATAGTCAATGTTGAATAGTTGTGGTAGACATGCTCTATTAGTGGTTCATGTAAAAAATATTAATCTCATTTTGGGACAATTCATGCGTTAAAATAATATCAAGAACTTCCTCATAAACCCAGTATACAAGATAACCATTGAACCGATTGCATCAACGTCCATAATCAATGGCATGAAAATTGGAATATATCTAATGTGTTCAATATTTTTAAATGAAATAAATATCAAATATCATGATGAATACAGTGTTTTTTTTCGCTGCTGCTACTGTCAGCGTTAGCTTGTTTCTTTCATTGACTTCTTAGTATCTGTTGATTCAATATCAGGCTTTGTTTGTCTTACAACATATCTCCTCTTCATTCTCAACTTTAATTACAAATAATTAACTACGCAATTTTAAAAACTGCTTATTTAACAGCTTTTTTATAAGAAAAAGTTTAATTACTTGCGGTTTAATTATGTTGTCCACCTGGCTAAAAATCATCAATGTTTAAAAAAAATCTCTCTTTTTTTTTTTCTACTCATGGGAAAAGAAAGAAAATACATGTAAATGCAATGTAATTAATTTTATGTTTAAAAAAAAGCTAGAAACTTTAATTACCTTGAAAATATTTACCGTTAAACTTGATAATAATATGTCTTGTTTTTCTCAGTATTTTTTAAATACATTAAATAATAATAGAGAGAAAAACAGAGATTTTCATATCGCTTGTTATGCCAAACAGTTATCAATATTCAATAAGTTAAAAATAGCAGCTATACTCTTCCTATTTAAATTCTAAAATTTTCCCAAATTTGTAGATGGCTAAATTTGCTTTTATTTATGCTGCCTAATATTTTTAGGATAGGAAAAGATAATGCCAAGGCAGAATCAAGGAATTCAATAACTCATCTGTTACAGTGCTACGTTGGTAGTTGTGGGTCATTCATTTGGGTTGTTAAAGAGATGATTTTTTCAAACTTTAAATGTATTTGACAATTATCCTTTTTTACAATTGTTTAGTGATTTTTATGAAAGTTAAATTCAATACTTTGTACATGTAGCCAAATATATGCTTGATTCCTTTGAAGTCAATTATCTGTCATGTGGGGAAATTACTTCCTGCAGGTTTTCTAAATTCTAATTATTCACAATACATTTTTTTTTTATTTGTCACTTTTTAATTTATGAAATAGATTCAGAGATCAACACATCATAACTGTTACCAACGGTTGCAGAATTTGGCATACCAGGTGATTACTAGCTGCCCATGTTCTGTGTGACTGTGAGCCAAATTTTTAGCCAGCAAGTCTAAAACAAAATTTAGCGTTATTTATCTCCATTTAGCCTCCATGTATGGTACTGGTTTCTTATAAAGTATATAAGATCTTTAATATTATCTTTATTAATCACATTTATAACTCTATTAAAGCCTTATACATTTTTTTTTTACGATAACAAAATCCCCGATGAGTTTACCTTGCTAATAGTAATAACCAGAAGCTTAAGAATATAATGTTTAAAACCAATCAGAACAATAACAAAAATTGAGACAGGGAAAATGCTTCAAAGGTAATTCCTCATAACTATTCCACTACCGACTGCGGCTGAGTTATCTCCCCCTATAGGGTCTAAAGTCGCTTGTAAACCCTCTCCTACGTCCAGCAGTCTCTAGGTATGCAACCCATCAAACAAAAGCTGCCACATATGCATGCTGTAACACTAATAGCCTAGCCCATCTTTTGTATCGCGGTGGTCCTGGGGAAGAACATCAGCTTTCGGCGCAAAAGGTCCGGATTCGAGCCCTGGTGATTTCGCTACCTTCTAGTTGGGTCGGTGTCAGTTAAATGTGACCGGCTGAGACAGGAGTCATGGCATCCCACCCAGTCTTCGTGTGTGGCAGCAGATAAAATTGTCAGGCATCAGTCTTGGGGCCCATCCACAATATAGCCTATATAGTGCTGATGTTGGACGTTAAACCAACTCAACAACAGTATCCCAAAGGCCTAGATTAAAGAATATGAGAATTAAGATTTTATCTCCTTGCAGCAATTTCTCACTAAATTAAACGTAAATTTTTTTAATTAAGGTACGGTACTCGGTAGATTGTGTTATATTTTTCTTTGGTTACCATGAAAAAAAAATCATCTGATTTAAAATGGGATACAATTGTGCATTGTTCCGCATAATCACTTTTCTTTTTCAATGAAATCCTCTTTGAGTCTAAATTTACAAAACAAGACAACCCTCAAATAATGAAAGTTATTTAGAAAAAAGGAAGTGGCCTTATTGTGAAGGTTTACTGTATATCAATATGTAATTTTGCGAATAAAGATAATGCCTTCCCCCTTTCATCAAGGGACTATCAATTTGGTAGATAAAGTTTAGCGCTTTTCACCGCATTGCCACTTTTGTTCACTATATACATGTAGTACACCTACCATTCATGTCGTAGAATTTTTTTGTGCAATACACATTTGTACTTTCCATTTTTCAACTTGCGGTTTTAACCTTTCAATTACTGCAAGGAGAGAAATCTACATTATCTTCGTCGTAATCATGGTTTCTTCTTCAGATTCATAATGTTTATCGTGCTTTCATAGGCATTATGGCGCATAGGACTGGTTCTAAACCAAATATATTTATTGTTCTTTTAAAGCGAGTATTAGATGTAGTAGTAGACACTTGATTGTGAATCTGATTATTTTTGGTAAAAATGAGAAAACATTGCCAATGCCATTCAGCATTATTTACAGCCAAAGAACAAAACAAACAACAAACCCAAAAAATTCACGATTCACTTCATGAAGTCCAAAGAGAAACAATGAGACGATGTAATTAACGTGAGGATTATCAGTACTTATTGACAATGGAACCACATGTAATTTTTTTTTGCACATAAAATCTCAACTGTACAAGAGCATTTTCAACGCCTAACACCAGCATTTTATAAATTTTTATTCAAACTATCCATTCCCATCCCCCCAATACAGAACACACATTTGTTTAGCATCATAAAGAAAAGTTATCAGGTACATTAGCTTTGGCTATTCTGTCTGCTTCTTCTTGTCTGCTGTTTTCATCAATGAAATGCATTCCTCTGCACCTACGGCCAGTCACGGGGTCTACAGTGCGTCCAATAGGGAAAACGACCTCCACCACTCTGTGCTCAACCTCTACAGTCAACTTCTCACTTAGCTGGATTGGAAAAAATTTTTTGAAACATTATTTTATATTAGGAGATTGGCAAATGTATAGACAAACTACATCTTAATTTTCAATAGTTCGTTGGACGCATGGTTCGTTGAAGCCATAACTATGTGGCTCACTACTATTGGTAACCCTACCTCCTTTACATTTTTGTACCTAGATGGTGTTGAACCAATCACATCTCCTCCCATCTACCTACAGGGTACAGCTTTCCCTTTGTTTGTTGGATTCATGATACATAAATATTTATAAGTAGGGTAACTGGTAAGAAATACAATTATAGCCAGCCAAGACAACATAATTTAAATTAATTACATGAGAAATACAAAAAATCTGTTTGATAAAGATTCATCAATTTCTTTAAAAAAAAATTTTTTTAGAGACCAGCTACATTATCATTTAATAACAGTTTTCAGAACAAAATGCGAAGAAATAGACTTACCTGTTCAATTCGTACAATGTCACCTGAATTTACTTTTTCCTCTTGCTCAATAACCTTATAATCTTTTGATTCAGGGAAAAACTTGAGAGAAACAAAAAGAAAAGAAAAAAAGGGAAATTCGTTAGTGTTTGCTATGAAACTCTAAAACTTTAAATGTTTATTCTCTACTTCATCTTTTTATCTTTGTACAAATATTGTATATGTATGCAATACATTATCAAGAGAACTTTAAAAGGAGCATGAATAAGACAACTATATCTAGCTTGAACTAATTCACTGAGAAATTGCTGAATGTTGAGACAAAATTCGTATTGGATAAAATGTAATTGTATTTGCTTGAGATATTGTTGGTTTAGCTCCAGAAATACCCATGCCATTTCATGTTTAAATACATGCATGGGTGGGAGCAAAATATTTCAAAAAGCCTGCAGAACAAGTGATTTTTGGTAAATTGACTAGAAAAGTCTGCAATCTATTGCATATAGAATATAGGACTAATAGGCCAGCATAAATATAAATCGAGCCTAGGGCAAATAAAAACTCATTGAAGTCGTATTGGTACATGTGTATTGTATTTTAATAGGCTCAAACTAGATGTCAGATTATTGCGGGCATGAAAGGGCCACTCTAAAATCTGCAGCGGAGTCAATACTTTCGAGTTATCCCATTGTTTGCATGTGGGCCGAGGATACCAGATAGCCTCGATGTGGGCACAACATGCACTGACCACAAGCACCAGTGACATAGAGTCAAGTCATCGACCACACACAGTGACCGGTTGTTCAGTGAAACTAGATGGCAACCAGAGATACTCGTAATAGTTATCGCAACATTCATCAATGCAGTTTTGCTTTGTTAATGACACATCAAATAGATCTAGCACTTGCGCTATTGAAGAAAATAGTTTACCTGGTCGCCCATAAGATAATAATTATATACATTTAAATACTAACAAAACTAATACTATTCTAATAGTATCGTATGGGTAATTTTAACATCGTTAGCTCTTGGTCCCTGCTACCACCCCCATTTTTTGTTCTAAGTTACTACAGGCACTGAGCACTTATCAGAAGCCTGCAGTGGTCTTGTGAAATCCCAATAGGCCGACCCTTTCCCACCCATGTACATATTATCAGTTTTACAAATCTTTCAAAATCTATAAAGGTAGGCTAACTTTTTATGAATTAACAAACTTATTAATTTTCATTACATCTCAAACAGGTTTTGAATAATTTGACATTTATTAGCTAAATACATGTAGATTCTAAATTTCAATGCCCCAAACCATTTTTTGTCACAAAATAACGCATATCTATAAAAAAAAGTATGTACGGCAGAAATTAACAATATTGGATAATTTTATAGAACATTCATACGTAGTTAACCCATAATTTAGCAGCCATCAGACATTTTTACAGTGACCAATTCCGGCGTAAGGGGCTTAACCATAATTTTTCAATACTTTTAAAAGCCATAAATATCTTCAATAACATGAACCATAAAAGATAAAAATGAATTTTAAAAAAGGCCAATTTTTGCAGAAATATATAAGCTTTTTTTTTTTTATTATTATTGATATACAACATGGTGAAATAGATAAACTTTTTTTCTTATTTTTTTTTTTGATATACAACATGTTGAAATAGATAAGCTTTTTTTTTTTATTGATATACAACATGTAGATGAAATATGGCGTTTACTGTCTCAAAAAGATTACAAAGGGAATAAATTACCCAAAAAATTATAGTTTGGTCTTGTTTTCGCCACATTTTCATAGAATTGGGCAAAGCACGTCTCATCAAAACGATGTGTCTTGCAAATCGCACATCAAAACACAGTATCAGGGTACTTGCCAGTGGCAGTTCTGATGTTTATGATCGGCAAATAAAAATGTATTGCTTTTTGCAACCAAACAATCTGGTTTGGGCTTTTCTAGTTTGGGAAGCTTAGAGGTTCTTTTGCTCAGCATGACAGAGTCAGGAATGTAAAGATTGAAAAAATCAATAGGATCTGCAGAATAATCAAAGTAAAAAAAAAAATCAGGACTTGAGCCTCTTCTGCTGAGTTTTAACATCATGAAGGGTAGAGGACCTGGGGAAAGGGTTCTTTGGATCCTTTGGGGGTGGGGTCGGAATTTATATCTGGATCTAGATTACCGGCCCTGTCTTCTTCTTCTTGCTCCTCACCTCCCTCTTCAAACTTAACATCACTCTCCTCATCACCCTCCTCTTCATCCACAGGATTATCTTTCTATATATACAAGATCTTCTTGAGAAAATTGACTAGTCAAGGGATTGAGGAAATTGAATGCTATTTTTAAAAAAATCGCAGCTTCAAAAGCAGTCATTGATTCACATGCAGTAAAAAGAAAATGAAACGAGTGTTTTAGCAAGCTGTTTTATAAGCTCTTCCTGAAAGCTAAAATATTAAAAATAGGCGTTATTCTGTATTATAAGTGTATATGGAACGAGTTTCATACTGAGCGATCCAGGATAATGCCATAATGGTTAATTGCCCGCGCTACGGTAAATTATGGGTTAAAATCTTACAATTCATTATTCACAGAGGTACAAGGTAGCTCATATATGGTAAAATGCACGACTTTTAATTGTGAAGTGAAGTATCTGGTTCAAATTCTAAATGGACTGCATTGGTCTTTACTGGATCAATAAGTAACATCCCGAGACAGAAACTCTGTTATAAAATCCTTGCATTTCAATCCATAGCCTTTACGGGACCTAGTTCACTTTTATAAAGTACATGACACAAAGTAATTTAAGTCCCCAGGAAAGCTCTACAAATTAAACCATTTATTATGTTCCAATTCTAATTTCACCTTCATTACTTTCATTCTAGACAAAAATCTTAAGATGCGAATCACTTTTTAACTTAAAAGATATAATACTAAATCTATTTCACAAACTTACCATATTCAAGCGTTTGTCAAAGACCTGTTGCATGACTCGTACATTGACTACTTGAGGCTTGAGAACCTCTCTGTGTAGTACTTGTCCCAGTAACATCACCTTACTTGCCATTGTTGCTGAGTTTTTAGCATTTCATTCGCATCATCTGCATATGTGTGGGATGTAAAAACAATGTTAACTTATTTTTATTGCATAAACCTGTAAGAGTATGATTTTAAGCAATTATAAATTTCAATGCATTTTTATCTACAACCCCTCAATACAAAGTTGAACCACACAAGATAATCGACAAAAATGTTTTCGAACTGCCTTGCAGGTGAATAACTTTTCCTCTGGAGCTACTGTTTCCAAATGCACTTGTAAATAGTCAGCAGGGGCATTCAAAGCCAGAGAGTGTGCCCGCTATAAGCAGAAAAAACTTTATATGGTTGATTTTGTCCCTAAGGATATTGATTGCGTACGTGTCAGTATGTGACCAGCTGAGACAGGATTTAAATTTTAGGCTTGAGAACCTCTCTGTGTATAGACAAAAATGTTTAACAAATTAACTGCCTTGTATGCCCATATAGTGCTGATCAATGTTGGACGTTAAAACCAACTCAACTCAACCTTGTAGGCCCAGGAGCTACTGTTTTGTTTAAATTATAAGCACTTGTAATTTGTCAGTAGGGGCATTCAAAGCCAGAGAGTGTACCCGCTATAAGCAGAAAAAAACTTTAAATGGCCGATTTTGTCCCTAAGGCTATTGACTGGATCGGTGTCAGTAGAGACCAGCTGAGACAAGATTTTATTTTTAGGGTCTATTTGCACTGGCTCTGTCAACACGTAAAATTGTGAGACGGTAGTCTTGAAGCCCGTCTACAATATATAGCCTATATCGAGTTTCTGCCTCTGTAGATGAGCGTTTTAGCAGATGACCCCACAAAGGGCCTGGCAGTTATCTAGACTATCTAAATAATGTATCTAGTTATATTGATTCCAAGTCGCCGATTCTCAATACTAGATCTAGTTAGCCTCCTAGATATTCAAATTCAAGATAGAAATCTATATATTTTAGGTAGATCTAGATACCAAGAGTCTACTCCTATAAAACTTAAAACCTTTACATGTGCTTAAGCAGTAAATTGGCACAGGCTTCGAATGTCTTGTATAGTTGGGATCCGTATTTGAACGTTCAATCGAGAGATGACTTTCTGATCTGGTTGAGGCCTGAAGACTTGACTCTACTTCAGTTTCATTTTCGAGGATTATTCGTGGTTTTCAAATTAAAAAGAACGCTCCAGCTTGAGCCATTTCAGTCGTAAAAAACAAGGACGTTCACAAAAAGTAAACACAAGACACAAACGATCACGCAAACAACAACAAGAACAACAACAACAACAACAACAACTACAATAACAGTCAACAAACACACAAAAAGAAGAAGAGGAATAAAGGGGAGAAAGACAGGAACTACACAACTACTACTACATCTACTACTACTACTCTACTACTACTACTACTACTACTACTACTACTACTACTACTACTACTACTACTACTACTACTACTGGGCCTACTACTACTACTACTACTACTACTACTACTACTACTACTAGTACTACTACTACTACTA